>APFE031422219.1:0-17370 GCA_000404065.3 Pinus taeda | reverse complement strand
CCTGTAGTACTCCAGAGAAAATAATCTCATTGGGAGGTATCTTGGAAATTTGTAAGGTGCCAATTTTCAGCCATAGATTCTGATTTTAGTGTGATTTTGGTACAAGTACCAATCTCCCACTTTGTACTGTTTGGACAGCTGTAGGACCTGCCTGATATCTACCCTGATTCTCGGAGGAGGACTTCCTATCAGCATGGTAGCTACTTGATGTACAAATAGATCTATAAAATGTATATAGGAGTATGGAGATTAATATTTGTGGATTAAAGGTGTCTAGAATACTACTGACCTAGGATTGCCTCTAGTGTCAAGCTTATGAACAGTGAAGGAAATTTGTCAGATTGATAATAAAGAAAGAGATGATACAACACTGATGAGTTTTTGAATACTCTCTCATTTTCCAGTCTCATAAACTGATCATGCATTTTGTCTAAGATGAATTTTTCATAGTCAAACATGATGGCAGGGGGCTGCCCAGCAGAGAAAATTGACATGTAGGCAAGAATAATCTCATCTACATATTCACTAGTAGTATAGCATAGAATACTGGATATCATTGATATGACGTCTTTGCCAAGAAAAGAGAAAAAGGATGACATGTAAGGAGGGGGATCCTTTAGTATGTGTTTTTCTTCTACAATGAAATTCTGGAGTAATTGAGCAAGTTTGATGGAGGTGAGTGTAGGGAATCTATTAAGAAGGTCTCCAATAGAAAGGGGAGTAAGATTTTGACCAGGTTGCAACTGCAACATTTCATTTATGGACTCAGCGGTGATGGCGAAAAGTACTGTCTGGTCGGGGGACATCACTACTTTTAAGGTGGGATTGTAGCTCACATGACAATAGTGACCAATTTCAGGGAAGATATGGACACTGGGGAATTGGTACTTGGGCAGGTTTGATTCCTAGCGACCTATTTTATCTGCATGGTTCAAGTACTGGTTTCTGTACCTACAACACAATTTCAATCGGGATTCTTCAACAGAGATGTCTTTAATTTGAAAGTCTTTGTCCGCCAAAGGGAGATGGTCTAAATCCTGGTGGGGAGTGGAAATTGGTCGGACATTCAATGCAAGTGGCGTAGCCATCCTTAGTTATTTTGGATTCAAGAATGGGAAAAAAGGGTATTCTGTTTAATTAAGGGCAGATTGGCTCAAGTCAGAGTGGTTTGAGGTTACTGAGTAACTATTTTACTTAATTAATGACTAACTTAAAGCAATCAATTAATGGGTTTTAGGAATGAGACAGGGTTTTACAGTGAATTTGGGTAAATACTTGGTTTTTGCTGTGAACAAGTTGATGGTCGACTGTGCACGGTTTACAGGAGGCATCCATGACTGTAGGATCAACTGCATGTTCAGCAACTTCAGTAGGTTGATGGTTAAACGTGGGTTGGCTGTTGAACGTACTTTGTCACTTTCATGGGAGTTTGAGTGTCTTTTTCATAATAAAATGAAAAATCGTGAGTTTTTAGTTTTATTTGTAAAGTCAACTGTTTTTTGGTGGGTGCGGGGAAGGTACATTTCGATTTTAGAAGGGGATGGGACATTTTGTCGTTAGCGGGAGGCGCTAAGCAAGTTTGATCGCACTGCTCTTTGGGCTGGGGTGGTTTTGAGTGTAAGTGGCCCGATTCATCAGGCACCACATAGCAGCAGGGTGAATAGTGAAACCACCCATATCGGGTGGGTAAAGGTCGGCCTTCGGAGGCCACTCGATATGATCGCTGACCGTTGGATCAAAAGGGACCCTATCGTATGGTGATCGGGGCGGGGATTTGATGTGAAGTTTAATGGAGGGGTCTGGCAGAGGTTTAAGCGTGGTGGGATTAATTAATCGTGGATTATGGAGGTTTAATGATATCGGGGGTGATTTCATTGGCCAGAATAGATTATTAATTAACCACTGATTGGTTAATTAATATCTTTTATTTGGCGGAGGGTTGTGGTTATTATTTAGCCGTTGTTCGACTTAATTAACCCTTAATCATGCATTAAAGTCTATGTTTCAAACTTTGGGGACGAGATATTAAAATATTAAAGTGATTTAAAAAATGAGAAAAAGGAAAATTTCGGGAATTAATAAATATAATTAAAATTAGAAGTTAATATGAATGAAAGTGGTAAATGGACTTAGCTCTAAGTACAATGTACATTTATATTTCATCTGTTTTGTATAAACACATTATAACTTAGGCTTAATGTTATTTTTGTGGGTTTTCTTAGGAAAAGGAGTTTACTTGGGGGTGATCACTTTTCTAAGGTTTTATCCTTAGGGAAAAGGGTTTTTTTAGGTAAAATGAGTGAATTATGGAGGGGTGAATGTTTGGGAGGGGACTATTAGTACTTAAGACCTATAAGTTATTAGGCCAAGGGACCGGTCCCTCTAGAAGTCAGAAAAATGCTTTGAGCCCCTTTAACTTAAGGTTTTAGGTACTTCAAGAATTTCCTTGGAAATTAGTTAAGTGAAAAATGTAACGAATGAGGGAGGTTAATCAATTGACTTTGTGTGCTTTGGTAAATGCTCAATTATCATCCATACTTTAGAAATTTGATGGTGAAGGTAAATGATATGATCTAATCTAATTAATCATCACAATTCATCAGCCAATCAACTACTTACCCATCTACTCATCTGGGTGCACTTAAGCTGGAAAACCCTTATCAAAACATTTTCTTTTCTTTTACAAAAGTAATCTATCTAAGTCTAACCTTAATACATCCAAGGGCTCAGATTAAACAGTTGATCTTCTTTTATTAACTCTACCTATCTACTTATCTGCTAAGATTAAATGGTTTGGTCAGATTTTATTTTTCTATCTAGGAACATGAAATTTAAAACATGAAATAGCCAAGTTTACACATATTCTCTATCCCTGGATTGTGGAAAAGGTAACAAGCTGCACACAATCTTTTTATTCTACATCAAAATTAAGTGGTAGTGGAATTTTGACTTGCACACTTTCATGGTCTTTTCGTTTCCTTGGGATTCATTTTTTCATCTATTTTGACCTTTTTTACTCTTTTTGTCCTTTGATTTTTCTTTTAGGACATACCCTCTTTACATTTTTAAATTTTTTGATTTTTCTGAATATGGAAAACATTTGCGGGAAGCAAAGGTATGTACATATTATAGATTTGACCTCATCTATTCAAAAATTATGACTCCTATTGGTATAGGAACATAACAGTGGCTCCACTTGGGGATGACATTTCCTGGTGAAATATCAAGATCTAGTAGATCAATGGTCTTCTGAATTACTATGATTTTACTTTGCAACTTTTCCCTTTTACTTTGCTACTTTTTTGATATTTATGACAGTGGAAATTTTGAAGCTTAGGGCCTTCTCTTTGGGCTTCAACTCCAAAATTAACATCCAATCAACATTAAACTTTGTGAAAAATAAAATATGTACTAGTGATTAGTGAAATCAGTGACTGGGATCTATATAGTGCTTAAGCATTCGACCATTAACTGGTCCTCCTTCTACTTCTGCACCATCCAACTCTTTGAGGAAATAAGCATTATTACCTCTGAAAGCATAAATGATGTAAGGGCCTTTCCATAGGAAGTCAAACTTCCCATGTTTACCTTTATCCTCCTTTCCTGAGTTCCATTTCAAAACTTTATCTCCTAGATAGAAATCTTCTACTTTGGTCCTTTTGTCAAAAGATTTCTTGATTCTCTCTTACACAACTTGGCTTGTCTTGAGGGTATCACTTCTATCCACTTTCTAAAATAATTTGTGGCGGTTAAGATCCATCTATGTTGGGCAGAGGAGGGGGGATGAATTTCACCAATGAAGTCAAGACCCCACTATTGAAATGGTGTTTCAGTAGATATTGGTTTCAAAGGTAATGGTAATAGTTTTCTTTTTCCTTCAAAAGTCTGACATTTGTGGCATGAGGTTACAAATTTATTTACATAAGAAAATAGAGTGGGCTAGTAAAAACCAGCTCTTAAGATCTTATCAGATGTGGTCTTCTAGTAAAGATGTCTCCCACAGTCACCTGCATGAAGCTCCTGTAATATTTTGTCAGATTCTTCCTTTAACAAACAATTAAGAAGGATGCCTTCATGATTTTTCCAAAATAAAGCATTGTCAACAATGCAAAACTTCAAAGATTTCATTTTTAAGAACCTACTTTAGTTCTGGACAACTCAGGAGGAGCTTGAAAATTTTGTAGAACATATATAATGTCAGTATACCATGGTGAATATGTAAAGGCCTGGTTGATCTATGGAGTCACCATCTCCTTTTTGTTATCCAATTCTGCAATGAAATTTATGTCTAGGGCCTGACAAATCGATTCAACCATGAGCTAGGCTAAACCTTGGCCTTTGATAAATTTTGTTGATTTAATTTCTAAGTCATATTCTAATATGGTAGCTATCCATTCCCCTCTCTTTCGATCTAGTCCATCCTGTGTTAGAATGTCTTTGACTACAACATTGGGAACATAAGCTACGATATGAGAATACGAGATATAAACTCTAAAATCTTTAATAGCTTTAACTAGAGCAAAAGCTTGCTTTTCCATTGTATTATACTTTAAAGGTTCATCTCTCAGGGCTTTGCTAAAGAAGGCTATTGGTTGTTTAAAACCTTGATCATTTTTCTGCAGTAGGACTGCAACAATTGTATGTTTTGAGGCGAAAGAAAAAATGATGAAATCCATATCAAACATTGGACTGGTGAGAACTGGTGTTTGTGTTAAGGCTATCTTTATATTTTCAAAAGACCTTTTAGCCTCTAGGGTCCATCTAATAGTCGAATCTTTCTTTAACATGTTTTTTAGTAACCTAGTTAGCTTAGCTAAGTTAGAGATAAATCTTCTCAGAAAGTTTATTTTACCTAAAAATGCTTGAAGTTATCTGATGTTCCTAGGATGTGGTATCTAAAAAATGGCTTCAATTCTCATTGGGTCAATCCAAATACCATCTTTGGAGATTATGTGGCCTAGTAATTTTCCCTCTTCCAACCCAAATAAAGATTTTTTAGGATTCAGAGAGATTCCATACTTCCTACACTTCATGAAGACCTATCTAAGATGATCCAGGTGTTGCTGATCTGATTTAGAGAATATTGTGATATCATCTAGGTACCTTACCAGGAAGTCATGGATTTCCTTAGCAAAGGCTATGTCCATTGCCCTTTGAAAGGTGGCCCCTACAATTTTTAACCCAAAAGGCATTTTTGGATACATGAAAGTGCCCCATGGAGTAGTGAATACAGTTTTTGCCTGATCATCTGGGTGGACTAAAATCTGGTTATAACCAGAAAACCCATCTAGCAATGAGATTCTGGTTGAACCCACTACCCTCTGTAATATATGATCCATTTTAGGAAGAGGGTAGTTATCCTTGGGTGAAACTTTATTTAAATTCCTAAGCTCAACACACAGTCTAATTTCGCTAGTTTTCTTTCGTGTAGGTACCAAATTAGAAACCTAATCTGAGAATCTAATTGGTGCAATAATCTTTGCTTCATACATTCTTTTGATATCTTTTTCGATAGAAGGCAATAGAATGGGGTTAATCCTTCTAAGCTTCTGTCTAAAAGGCTTCTGGTTTTCTTTTAAGGGAATGGTGCGTTGTATTATGCAGGTATCATAGGACTTAAGGTCCTCATAATTTCAGGCAAAAATGTCTTGGAATTCCTTTAACAGTTCTATATATTTCACTTTTTCATTGGGAGGTAAAGACTTTGAAAGCTTTATCATTTTTGGATCTTCTTCAAAGCCTATGTTACATTCCAAAATGTCTGATTTTAAGGGTTCCATTTTAGGATTTTTAGGGACATCATTTGAATCAAATAAATCCTCCAAAGGAGTTAATCCTTTGGGAAAAAAATTGTCTTTAAGATTTATGACTTCAGATTCTTTATCGATTGCTTCATCAATTTCAATTTGTTTTAGGTTTCTAATATCTGATTTTGTAAACTTTGTGGGATGAAATCTATCTATATTGTCATCTTCTACTTCGTAATTTGTACTTTATTAGTGTAATCAAAATCTAATGTTTTGTCTGAGTCTATGTTTCTATTTACAAATTCATCATCTAAAGTTAGAAAATTGTTAATTTTTTATCATTATTGAACACTTTACAATTTTTTAAGTTGTCAGGAACAACAAGTCTATGCCTAACCTCAGCAGTGTATTGATGGTTGGGCTAAAATGGCAACTTGCAAGTACTAGTAAACATCGTAAACTATGAGCTTGCATATTGTGTTTTCTTGGAATAACAACAAGCTTGGTTTCTAAAAAAGTATTTAGTATTTCTACAGCTATTCCTCTATAAAATCCTAACCTAGGATCCCTAGTCATATAAATAGTGTTAATTTGTTTTATTACCAACTGAGAATCTCCCATAATACAGACTCTTATGGCTCCTAACCTTTTGACCAGTTTCATACCTAACAGAAATGCTTCATACTCGGCAAAGTTGTTTGTACATTTAAAGTTCAATTTGTAGGCATGACCCTCTGAATGATCATTTTCTAAGTGTAAATCCATACACCTGCTCCTGCAACTAGTTTGTTAACTGACCCATTGAATTCAAGATGCCATAGAATTTCATGTTCATAATTCTTACTATTTGAGGGAACAAAATATTCTTTGACTACTATATCTTGGTCATCTTTGTTATCTGAAATTTCTTGAATTTAGACACTTTGATCTTCTTTTAATACTGCAATTTATTTTGGTTCTGAATTTATATTGTTTGAAGTATCTTCTTGGTTAGATTTAGCATTGTAAAGAATGAAAGAATCAATATCATAATGCATTGAATATATAGGAAAGTTTTAAGGTCTCTCCTGGGTACTCACTGCATACTTCATCAGAGTCTCTCTATACAATTTTTTGGGATGTCTAAAGACTAATATGGTAGCATACGACATGTCAAGTTGCAGAGATCGCTGGAGTTTGGCACCCTAAGATCTAGATAACAACATACCATACTTAGGTGGTATATCAGTAACAACTATGTCCATAAGAATGGTCTTAGCAGGGTACTGCACTAGGGAAACACACAAATGTTTTATAAGTCCTAGACACTTAACTTGGATTGAATCAAATGAAAACAGGTCCTTGTAAGATCTAGTGATATCCAAGTTTAGGTTCTCCATAACAGATTTAGGCATAAGATTGTGTGAAGCACCAAAGTCTAGCATGGCATTATGTAGGATTTTATCGTGGATGTTAAGGCTAATGTAGAAGAGTGGTATCCCTCCTTCCACTAGTTTTCCATTAACATTAGGACTGAAAATTAGCTCAGGTTGATCATCAAATAAGTTAACAGACTCTTCATTCTCAACAAAGTTTAAAGATTTGCTTATTTGAGATCTGTAAGTTTCATGTTTAACCAATTCCGTTAAAGGAACTAAGATTTTAAGTTTGGCCACCTCTGCTCTCAAATTGAAAGGCAAAGGGGTCTTGTCTGTTTGAACATTTGAAACCTTGACAGTAGGGTTAGCAGTAGTTTGTTCTTCTTTTTCAATGTTTGGAGTCCTTTTAATTGGATTTTCTAATATAATTTCTGGAGGCTGTTCCACTATTCCCTTGAGGGGGACTGAAGTGGAAGGTTGCTCATTAGACATTTGGTCATTGGTTACATCTTCAATGGTGGGACTGGGAGGGTTTTGATTTGATCTAGAAAGGATTTGTAGAGTTTTTATAGCTGGAGCAGCTTTCACTTTCTTCAGCTAATTAGGTAGTGCTTTCTTATTTTGGAACGAAACATCAGTGTTCTTTTTGCTTCTCAAATTGTACTGTTTATGCACTTCAAAGATAGCAGAGTCATACCCTTGCTTGTAGTCGAAAGATACTCCAGTTTGGGTTTGTAACTACTGAAGCATGTACAATTCTTGGTCATCCTGAGTTAGAAAGATTGTTTCCTCATCATCTAACCCCATTAAGTTAATTTGGTTTTCTAGCTCAGGGTCTTCTTGATGGGAAATTTCAGCATAATTTTCTTGGAAAGGGGGTCTAATGTTCTAATTATGCCCATTTTTACCAGTATTTTGGTTTTGGTTCTTTCTAAAGTTTGGATTCCTTACTGGAGGTGCCTATTGGTTATCCCAGTGAGGTTTCCTTTCAATGACTTCTATCCTATCCATCAATATTTCCATTCCTTTAGCCAAAGCACCCATTTTTTGATCAACAGGTGTAGTTTCATCTTTCAGTGGTGCTCTCCTTTTGTTTCTATACCTAGCTCTTTTGGATAGCAGATTAGCTTCTACACTAACTGCTACACTTTGCATGTCTTCTAGGGTTGGGAGATTCCTTTCTCTAAGTTGAAAATCCATGTCAGTGTCAAACCCATTTGGAAACTTTATTAGGGCTAAGCCAGGTGGAGGTCTAAGGTCAAGTGGTATTGCATTATATACATTGTTAAACCTAGTATAGTAGTCCTGAACGGTTTGGTTTGGTCCCCTCTTGAGGTTTTCATATTCAGAAAGAATTTGACGAAGGTTCTTTTTCTTCTCCCACCTATTTAAAAATTGCTGTTAAAGAACTTGTAAACTATCTATACTATTAGCAGGAAAATATCTAAACCATGTTCTCACTTCTCCAGTTGGAATTTGGACAAAGATTCTCATTTGGACATATCCTATGTCTATTTCATGCAGTTCAAAATAATTTGTCATCTTTTTTGTGTGCTACTGTGTTGTGTAAGATCTAGTGCCATCAAATAGGGTAATTTTACTTTAATAGTATGGTGGCAAGACACCTTGAGGAGCAGGCATCACAAGGGGGGCATATCTGAGTGCCATAGATCTAAGTTGGACAGGATTGAGAACATGAGTTGTGGTAACAGAAGGATTTGGGACAACAGGGGAATTTGGGGTATTAGGGGTAATGGGTATTTGATGGGTAGTGATAGGTTGATGGGGATGCGAAGGTATGAATGGATATGAGAAATGAACTTCAGAAATGTGAGGAAATGATGATGAACTAAAAGATGTTGAAGTTGTTTCAGAAAGTTTAGGGATTCTATTAGTTGTAAGGGATGACTGAGGGGAATTTAGAGGGTACTTTTCAATTGACAAGTTTTCCCTTTGGATTTCAAGTTTTGATGTAAATTCTGGATTGAGAACTGTGCCCTCAAGTGCACTCCCAAATTTGGTTCTAAATAGGGAAAGGTCAAAATACTCGTCAAAAGGGAGGTCTTAAATGAACAACCATTCACTAGGGCAGGAATTGGATCTAAATATAGGTCTTGAGCTTACTAGACTTTGTTGTCTTCTGATTATTCTCGGAATAAGGTTGGGATTGTCAAATACAGGGGGAGGATTTGGATCAGGGTTGGCCTTGGTATAGTGAGTTCTCCTGGAAGCCAGATTTCAAGCTTTTTTCTAATTATTTTTCTTTTTTTATGAATTTTTGAAATAACTTCTAATAACCCTTTAAGAGGCTTAAAAATAAAAATTTGAATTTCTCAAAGGTTTATTAAGACTGAGGGTTTTGAATCCCCAGTATGGTCGCCACTATGTTATCACTCAGAAGTCTCCCTTAGAAGTTATAAAGAAGGAATAATCTGAAGTAACCACAAACCTAATCATTTAGACTCAGGTTCTGGCCAACCTAAGTCCAGAGAGGGCTTTCTCTTTATAATTTAACTTTGTTTTGGGTAGGATTTCAGGCTAGTTATTAGTGCTCATGATGTTTTGTTTTGATTGGATGGTGGAATTAAGAAAACAGATGGGCAGAACAAGTATTCAAGCCATTGGGCTATGGAGTCAATCAAAGAGTGGCTTGACTAGATTAGATCAATCACTAAAGTAATATTTCACAGAGCAGTCTAGCACAACAAAAAGCAAATCTACAGGTTCAAATGGATGAGGTAGTCCTAACCAGGGTAAAGGGAAATGAAGAATCCTTAACCAGGATTAAGATGAAGAAAAGAAGGATGATCAATAGTAAAGGGTAACTAAGGATCCTTTACTATGGACCAAAGGGGAGGGGGGGGGAGGAACTACAGAAGTAAGGGAGAAATTAAGAATTCCCAGACCAAGATAGTTTAGCAGAAAAAATATAGAAAGTAAACAGTTAAATGAGAGAGCATTTAAGCTAATTCTGAGATATCATTCCTTGTTTACTTTTCAGATTTCATAAGAGACACATGTGAATATTTATAACATGACGAGAAAACAATATTTAAACATGAAGAGACAATACTTATTTGGTTCCAACTGTGCACAAGAATCCAGTGAAATGTCCTTAGCTTTATTTCATAACCCAACAAAACCAGTCCAGTCTTGAGTACAATAACTCCTTGGCTCAATATCAAATGTCTACAGAAATGTATTTTGATCGACACTAATTACTTCAATTTGTGAAGAATTTAAAAAAAAATTGTTACAAAATATCTCATAAGAATGTGAGAATTATTCTAGGAAACCGAAAATATCTTCAAGCATGAAGATAGAGACAGATGGAGAACTGTTTTCTTGCTGTCCCTTTTATTGTGGCTATGCTGGCTGTTGTAATTCGGATTTGGCTCTTTCAGTTGCTTAATACTTACGTGCTAGATTCACTTTATGTCTTCTACCTACTGATACTCTTTAGCTATTATACTTTGACTCTGTTTTACTTGTTTAACCTGACTGCCATATAGATTTAATGCAGTAAATTTATAGTAAATCTATTAGTTTCATCCACCATTCACTATCAGGTAATCTCATCCTTATCATCTTTCTATATATCTCGTCAGCTTTAGTATAATTGGCAAAAATTTTCCTATTGACAAACAAGTGTTTTACCTCATGCTCTAAAAAAAATAGATTTTCCAAACTATCATATAATACCTTATCGGTTGGCAAAGATTTTACCCCTGAAGCACTAGCTTGGTTGGTGGCAAATTTGTTTAGTATTTCAATATAATCATCTTGGGTCATCATCTTGTCATGTATTACCATAGGACTGGGAAGTCATTTTTCTCTTAAAATACCAAATTTGGTCATAAATCTATCAATGTCAGCTTGGATGCTTTGGCATTTTTTCTCAAAACTGAGCATGAGGTTCCTCTTGGTGAGAATCTTCATGATTTCTATGATTGTTCCTGTTCTATCTTCTATGCCCATTTCATCCAGCTGATACATGTTTCTGTTGTTCAAAAATTCTATCAATTGGTTGGCTTCTTCAGGTTTGTCCTGCAATTCATCCATTGTCTTGTGAATTGCTTATGTGGCCACTTTTACCAACTCAGTTTGCTTAAAAATTACTTGAATAGATGGCCAACCATCATTGATAGAGTCAATGATGTTGGCCCAAAGAATTTCTTTCATATCTCCTAGTGGTTGTTGTAATGTCAAGTCCTTTTCAAGGACTTTTATTCTTTCTCCCATTCTTTGATTCTTCTGAGCTTCTTCCTTTTGTTGTATTTGTGCAAGTTTGCAATTAGTTTCTAAACTTGACACTCTTTCTCTAAGTTTTTTGAGCTCAATACCTTAGATGGTCATTTCCCCCATGGCTTTCACCAATTTAACTGTCTTTTCTATGGATGTCCCTGTCTTATTGATGTACCTGTAACTGGCCGAGTTGTAGATGGTGGAACTGATTGTGCTAAAGAAGCAGCCAATGTGGAGGGTACTACTGTAGAGACTGTAGGAATTACAGTCTGAGGAGTGGTGGCCAACTCACTCTATCTAGACTATATCATGTTATCCAGCTCTTTCTCTATTTCTTTTAGTTGCTCATTCAGCTTAAGGACTAAGTCCATAAGCTCTTCCTCCTTTCGAGTTTCCAATACTTCAGCTATTTGAGGATGATGCACAGGGGGAATTTTGAGCTGTTTTTTCAGTGAAACTATGTCATCATTTTTCTTTTTAATAAGCTTTTCTGCAGCTTTCACATCCTTGGGATCATTCCCCAGTTCTATGACTAAGTCCTCTAAGGACTTTATCCTGGTATCTTTGGCATGTGAAGAGGCGTTTTCTAACTAGAATTGTGCTGATATATTATTCAACGAATTTTGGAGTTGGTGAGTTGTAATTGCCTTGCTGGTCAAGGTGGAGTAGACCAACTCCCTAGTCTACTTATGTAATTCTATTTGGTCAATAGGATGGATATCCTTTGCCAATACTTCAAAGTCTATTTTCAAGTAATTTGCAATTGATCTGGGCTGTTGTGTAGTAGGCTTTAGAAAAGTCATCTGCATTTTACCCTCTTTCACATAAAAGGATAACATTAGCCTTGTCTGATTAGTAGGAGCCATCTTAAGGTAAAGTGCATAGTTTTGGGCCTTCAATCTTTCATTCCTGGCCTTTATTTCTTTGTATTTCTCCCTAATATCTTGGTTCTGGCCAGTTGGAGCCCTGAATGAGGATACTTCCACGCTCTGTTGTCTCTCTAGCATTTGAGCCTGTGAAGTGGAAGGTTCTTGTGTACCTCCCGAGGGAGTGGTCTTCTTGCTTTCTATTTTTTCCGTACCTATAGTTCCAGCTATTTCTTCAGTGAAATCTTGTTTAGAAAATGGATTCAACCTTTTCCTCTTGACATAAGTCTAGGCAACAAGTTTGCTAGAAGGAGTGGCCTCCTCTCTATCTCTCTTAGGATTCTTCTCCTCATTTAGAGGAGTCTGTAAAATAGGTAGATTACTCATGATATGTTTTGGCTGAGCAATTTCTTTTGATATCTCTAGCTGCTCTAATTCCTCTTACTCTTGAGGTCCTTCTTCTGCTGTTTGCCCACTGTCCCTGTGATTCCCTTTGAGATTGGGATTCCCCTGGCACCTATACAAATGAATCTTCATCAAGTCTTCTTCTAAATCAATCAATACATTATTGACATCAACTTTTGTGCTATCTCAGTCTGCGAAAGTGTTTTCCACCCATTCTAGTTGACTAGCATACTGTTCAATTTCATGAATTCGGTGGTGTATGTAGGAAGACAATTTGTTTTTCTGTCTTCTATTACAGATGACATCAAAGGGGTCATATCTCTAGATGATTTTTTTTTTGAGTGTGAGCCCTTGAATAATTTCCTCTGCAACTCTCCCAACTTCTCTATTATTACACACAAAGGGGCCTAGCTAGTATTTTATTCGGAGCTGTGCCTTTTTCTTGGCCTTCACAAAATGCACCTCATCAGAGTTGATTATTTTCATGTAGTACTCTAGAGAAAATAATCTCGTTGGGAGATATCTTGACAATTTGTAAGGTGCCAATTTGCAGCCATAGATTTTGATTTTAGTGTGATTTTGGTACAAGGACCAATCTCCCACTTTGTACTGTTCGGACAGCTTTAGGACCCTCCTGATATCCATAGTAATTCTTGGAGGAGGACTTCCTATCATCATGGTAGCTACTGGGTGCACAAATAGATCTATAAAATCTGTATAGGAGTATGGAGATTCATATTTGTGGATTAAAGGTGTCCAAAATACTATTGACCTAGGATTGCCTCTGGTGTCAAGCTTATGAACAGTGAAGGGAAATTTGTCAGATTGATAATAAGGAAAGAGATGATACAACACTAATGAGTATTTAAATACTCTCTCATTTTCCAGTCTCATGAACTGATCATGCATTTTGTCTGAGATGAATTTTGCATAGTCAAACATGATGGTAAGGGGCTACCCAGGAGTGAAAATTGACATGTAGGCAAGAATAATCTCATCTACATATTCATTAGTAGTATAGCCTAGAATACTATATATCATTGATATGATGTCTTTGCCAAGCTGAGAGAAAAATGATGACATGTAAGGAGGGGGATTCTTTGGTATGTGTTTTTCTTCTATAATGAAATTTTGGAGTAACTGAGCAAGTTTGATGGAGGTGAGTGTAGGGAATCTATTAAGCAGGTCTCCAATAGAAAGGGAAGTAAGATTTTGACCAGGTTGCAACTGTAACATTTCATTTATGGACTCAGCAGTGATGGTGAAAAGTATGGTCTTGTCGGGGACATCACCACTTTTAAGGTGGGATTGTAGCTCACATGAAAAAAGTGAACAATTTCAGGGAAGATATCGACATTGGGGAATCGGTACTTGGGCAGGTTTGATTCCCAGAGACCTATTTTATCTGCATGGTTCAAGTACTTGTCTATGTACCTATAGCATAATTCTAGTGGGGATTCTTCAACGGAGATGTATTTAATTTGAAAGTCTTTGTCCGCCAAAGGGAGATGGTCTAAATCCTGGTGGGCAGTGGAAATTGGCCAGACATTCAATGCAACTGGCGCGGCCATCCTTGGTTCTTGTGGATTCAAGAATAGGAAAAAAGGGTTGTCTGTTGAATTAGGGGCATATTGGCTCAATTCAGAGTGGTTTGAGGTTGCTGAGTAATTGTTTTAATTAATTATTGACTAAATTAAAGCAATCGAGTAATGGGTTTTAGGAATTAGATAGGGTTTTACAGTGAATTTGGGCAAATACTTGGTTTCGGCTGTGAACGGGTTGATGGTTGGCTGTGCACAGTTTGCAGGAGGCATATGTGACTGTAGGATGGACTGTATGTTCAACAACTTTGGCAGGTTGACAGTTGAATGTGGGTTGGCCAGTTGAACGTACTCTATGGCTTGCATGCGAGTATGAGTGTCTTTTTCATAAAACCGTGAGTTTTTAGTTTTATTGGTAAAGTCAACTGTTTTTTGGCGGGAGCGGGGAAAGGTACATTTGGATTTTAGAAGGGGATGGGACATTTTGTTGTTAGTGGGAGGCGGTGTGTTTGATCGCATCACTCTTTGGGCTGGGGTGGTTTTGAGCATAGGCAGCCTGATGCCATTCATCAGGCACCACATAGCAATGGGGTGAATAGTGAAACCACCCATATCGGGCAGGTAAAGGTCGGCCTTCGGAGGCTGCCCAATATGATCATCGACTGTTGGATCAAAAGGGACCAGATCATATGGTGATTGGGGCGGGTATTTGATATGAAGTTTAATGGAGGGGTTCGGCGGAGGTTTAAGTGTGGCGGGACTAACTAATCATGGATTATGGAGGTTTAATGACATCGGAGGTGATTTCATTGGCGGGAATGGATTATTAATTAACCATTGATTGGTTAATTAATATCTTTTATTCGGCGAAGGGTTTTGGTTATTAATTAGCCACTGGTTGACTTAATTAACCCCTTAATCATACATTAAAGTTTATGTTTCAAACTTTGGGGATGGGATATTAAAATATTAAAGGGATTTAAATATTATATGAGAAAAAGGGAAATTTCTGGAATTAATAAATATAATTAAAATTAGAAGTTAATATGAATGAAAGCAGTAAATGGACTTAGTGCTAAGTACTATGTACATTTATATTTCATTGGTTTTTAATAAACACATTATAACTTAGGCTTAACGTTATTTTTGTGGGTTTTCTTAGGAAAAGGATTTTACTTGGGGGTGATCACTTTTCTAAGGTTTTATCCTTAGGGAAAAGGGGGTTTTTAGGGAAAATGAGTGAATTATGGAGGGATGAATGTTTGGGAGGGGATTGTTAGTACTTAAGACCTATAATTTATTAGGCCGAGGGTCTGGTCCCTCTAGAAGTCAGAGAAATGCTCCGAGCCCCTTTAACTTAAGGTTTTAGGTACTTCAAGACTTTCCTTGTAAATTAGTTAAGTGAAAAATGTAATGAATGAGGGAGGTTAATCAATTGAAATTGTGTGCTTTGGTAAATGTTCAATTATCATCCATACTTTAGAAATTTGATGATGAAGGTAAATGATATGATATGATCTAATCAATCATCACAATTTTGCAACTGTTCAACTACTTACCCATCTACTCATCCTACCATTTTTTCTACTTTTTATTATGGTGCACTTAAGCTGGCAAATCCTTATCAAAAAATTTTCTTTTCAGTTACAAAAGTAATCTATCTAAGTCTAAACTTATTACATCCAAGGGCTCAGATTAAACAATTGAGCTCCTTTTATTAACTCTACCTATCTACTTATCTGCCAGGATTAAATAGTTTGGTCATATTTTATTTTTCTATCTATGAACATGAAATTTAAAACATGAAATAGCCAAGTTTAAACATATTGACTATCCATGGATTGTGGCAAAGGTAACAAGCTACACAATCTTTTTATTCTACATCAAAAGTAAATGGTAGTGGAATTTTGACTTGCACACTTTCATGGTGTTTTCTTTTCCTTGGGGTTCATTTTTTCATCTTTTTTGACCTTTTTTACTCTTTTTGTCCTTTGATTTTTCTTTTATGACATATCCTCTTTACATTTTTTATTTTTTTGATTTTTTTGAATATGGAAAACATTTGCAGGAAGAAAAGGTATGTACATATTATAGATTTGACAATAGCTTTTCAAAAATTATGACTCCTATTGGTATAGGAACATAACAGTTACAAAGCTCGAAATTACATTATTATCAGTGACACCATTTACCATTGCGGTATTGATACTATCTTACGAAGGTGCATCACACTTTAGGAGGCTCATAAAGTCTTAAATTAATGCCACTCGGGGGCATGTGATAAACATTTATTTGGTTATGCTACTGCCTAGAAAAGTTTACATGCTGGTTACTTTTGGCCTACCATCTTTTGAGACTGCATCCTCGTTATCTAGAAATGCCATACTTTCCAGATATATGATTGTAATACCCATGCTCTGCTTGCTCCATTGCATCCCATTATCATTGTTTGTCCCTTTGTGAAATGGGTTATCGACTTCATGACGTGTAACCCTCACTCAGTCAAGGGGCATTGTTATATTATTGTCACTGTTGACTACTTTAATAAGTGGGTTGAGGTGATGCCTACGTTTAACAACACTTGTGAAATGACTACATACTTATTTTTCAACCACGTCATCACATGGTTTGGTGTTCCACAAGCAATAGTTACGGATCATGGAAAAAATTTCTAGAATCATATGATGGCCAAAATAACTTCTAAGCTAGGAATTTCCCATGAAAGTTCCACTCCCTACTATCCTTGGGATAACGGATAGGTTGAACCCATAAAAAAGTGTTGAAAAGTGTGCAACAAGAAATGCTTGTTGAGAATGCAACAAGATGATGGAGCTTAGTGAAAAGAGTCGCCTTCACTAAGTGGGCCCGCAGGCTATTTTTGGCGCAAGTCTATTTTTAGACTATGTCTATTTTTAGACATATGGATCATGTCTATGGATTGCAGGTTGCTGTTTATGGATGATTGATCAAGTTGGGAAAAATAGATGGACTTCTATTTTTAGATCACAGCGGAGTGACTGCTCAGTCTAAATATAGAACAGTCAAATATTATTAGCTCATAATAATATTTAGACTATAAACTTTGTCTTATTCTCTTGGAGCACTTCAGGATGAGCTACAGATGTGGTACATGCAGATCCCAGAAGGAAATACGTGGTTACCTATGGGATGACTAATATTTGCATGCAGGACTTAAGTTAGAACTCAA
>APFE031422206.1:27108-52809 GCA_000404065.3 Pinus taeda | reverse complement strand
TCCATTGTTTCTCAATAATAAATAGGCCTTCGAGCCTCATTGTAACACAAGTTCGGAACAGTTCAGGGACATGTAGCCACACATCTCTTCTCAGAGATAAGCTACCATCATCCTAGCTGGTTTATTTCCAATTCTGGTTGTAAGCATTTCGGTATTTTCCATTAATGAAATGAGATGTTATTTCCGCTGCATCTCGTTATTTATGGTTATCGCATCTCTGTATTTATGGTTATCTCTGTAATCTATTGCGTTCCTGTTTAAATCCGGATCATGAAACTAGTGTTATCCAGATAACTGAATATTCTCTCATAAATAACTCATGCATGTCAGTTCAGACAAAGGCCCAATTGAGATTAATGACAGGGACAGTGTACTATCAGTTGGAGGAATTTTCCTATAAAGGAAACTCATCCATGCAGAAGGAATTCATTCCTTCAGGATTGCGCAATTTTGACAGTGTGTTGGAGTAGTGTGTGAGATCAGTGTCACACAAGGTTACAGTAGGAGCGCTCAGGGAAAATTGTGCAAGGTAATAGGAGGCTTGGAGGACAGAGGGAAAGGAATATGAGTTGTTTGGTCTGTCTATGAGCAGTGAGGGATTGTACTAAGAGATGGATAGTTGTGTGAGAGCTAGAGTTATGTGTAATCTCTGAGATATTTCCAATATGATAATACAGATAGTGGGGTTTTTAGCTGAGGCTTTCCCCCGAGTATTCTTCTATGTTTCATGTGTGACTTAATCTTCTTCTCTATTATATGTGTTCTGTTTGATCTTGCTCAAATCGATTAAGCTTCCACAAGTTTGATTATAGAAGTAGATTAAGTATTTTGCTTTAGTACATTGCATAATCAAATTAATCTATAGTGAGAATTTCTACATGGTATGAAAGCCAAGTTGATCAGAGCTATGAACAACATATTGAGAAGTTCGAAGCTCGAAGTTTGAAGTTCTTGATTGCAAGTACAAAATCGATTTCTTATCACATCTCAAAGTTCACCAATGGTGTTCAATGGCTTGAGACTCGAGCATGCCCCGGATGGCAACTCGAATTACATAGCTTGGAAGGATCACATGGAAGCAGTAATAGAGGACAATGGTTTGAAGGACTTCATTGATCAAGAAGTCCCCAAGCCAAAAACAGCTAATGCCCAAGAATTGGCAGAATGGAAGAAATGTGTGGTGAGAGCTAGGAGGACTCTTCCAGAGGGAGTTTGAGACCATATTGTCTCGAGTCTGCATGGGAAGGAGACTTCGTATTCAATGTGGAAGACATTGAAGGACCTATATTAGAATAGTAGTGACTAGAGGAAGTTGATGCTCAAGGATAAGCTTCAAAAAATCAAAATGGAAAAGGGTGACAGTGTTTCTACATATCTCAACAAGCTCACCACCTGCAGAGATGAGCTTGGTAGTGTAGGAATAATGACAGCCGATGATGATATGGTGAGCCTTGCTCTCTTCGGTCTTCCAAAGAGCTGGAAGAGTTACTAGGACTCGGTGAATGAAAGAGAGGAACTACCATATTAGGAACGATTGTGGTCAGATTTGATGCAGGAGGAGATCAGGAGGAGCACCAGAGATGATTCTTCATCTAATCCTGATGATGAATAAAATCTAGCCTTAGCCAGTAAGGCAAGGAAAGGGAAGGAGAAGGATTCTCATTCTAAATCGAATTCTTCCCATGGAGGGAAGAAGATTGACAAATCTAAAGTGGGATGCTTTAATTGTCATGAGGTGGGCCATTATGCAACTAATTTCCCATTGAAGAAGTCCAAGAAGGGATCCTTGGAAGGATCTAAAGGTGAGGCATTGGCCTCTTAGTTCAAATTGGACTTTACCCTCATCACATGCATGGCTTCATTAATGATGGGTTGTGGTTGGTTTCTTGATAATGGAGCCTCATTCCACATGACCAGCGATAAGAGTTTATTCAGTACCTTGGAGGAGAAAGACGTCTAGATGCACATAGAGATGGGTAATGATGAAAAGTATAGTGTTTCAGGAGTAGGAACGGTTGCTTTTCAGAGGGAGCATGGAGCTCTTATTACTTTGACAGATGTGAAGTATGTGCCTGGAATGAAAAAGGATTTGGTATCGATCACAGTGTTGGAGGACAAATGCTACAATGTTGTCTTCAGTAAGGGAAAAGTTTTCCTTAGACAAATCACCACGAGACAGGTGAAGTAGATCGGTTCACGAGTCAAGAACTTGTATGCTCTTGAGGTTCAAGATGCATGCAAAGCCTTGAGGAGTAAGGAAACCATTAGAGACTTGGTGGTTGATAGGGAGATTAAGTTACCTCTCAACATGCAGCCACAAAAGAAGTGTCAGACAATTTTGGAGGAGCCACGATTGGTGAAGCAGATTCAGGAAGTTGTGGAGTAGCCACAACTAGAGAAGTTGAGAGGAGACCGAGTGGAGGCATCCACTCATGCAGAGACCTCCAGTAGGGGGAAATTTCGAGCCAAGTGGGTAGAAGGATCACATGTAACCATACTTCCAGGTGTGAGGTCAGGCAATGTGAAGTGATAGTCCCAAGAAGGTTGAAATAGGGGCAGGATCCTCAAGGTAACCCAACCTCCTGGATTATACCTTGCTACGGGAGCCCCGACGAGGAGTAGAAATATTGGCTAAGTGGGTAGAGAGAGATGCAGACGGAGTGACAAAGAGAACCATAGTGCAGGAGTCCCAAGACAGCGCAGAGCTAGCAAGCTGCAAGAATGTGAGAGGCACAGGAGTGTTGCACCAGTGTAGGATGGCACATAGAGGTGTGCAATGGTGCAAGATGTAGGGAGTTGTTACAATAGCGTAGAGGTTAGAGAGGGAGCACTTGTCAGTGGAAGAGGGAGTTTCAAGATTAGAGGGTGTTTCTTGCCCAACAGGGAGGTCAGTTGGGAGATCAGTTACTTACTTCGCAGTAACTGAGTTGAAGTGCAGCAATGGGTAGCACGATGCAACATGATGAGAGGATGAATCAGTGGGATTGATGTAGTCAGAGATCAAAGTGACAGAGGCTAGAGCAATAAGATACTGAAGAGCATAGAGGTGCAAAGTTTTCAGTCGACAGAGGCAATAACAGTTAGAGACTTTGATGACAGAGGCATCATTCTTATTCAGGTTGGATATTTTTTGTTGTTTCTGGAGTTGCTAGAGCTACAACACTAGAGAGAAGTGTTGCATGCAGAACATTACAAAGGTTCAGGATCAGGTTCGAGTTGAATTCCTTTCTTGTTGAGAGGGAGTGTTGAAAATAGCTACAAGAAATACTAAAAAATAGAATTGCTATAGATAGCATTTCAGGATATTCCAATTTTAATTTGTCCTTAAATTAAAATTGAGAATTAAAATCCGAATTTAGTCTCACCAGCTACTTGAAAATTAATTAATTAATTCATCTTGAGTTAAGTAGTTGGAGATATTAAAAAATGAAGTCTTTGTGAAGTCATGCAACAATTATCCCTTTGATTGAGGAAGTTATCCCTTAATTAAGGAGATAAGGATGAGTTGTATTTGAGTGGTAATTAGTTAGCTTAGTTAACTAAGTTAAGTCTAGTTAAATTAGTTCCAAACAATTTGAGGAACTAATTGTTAGTTTAGTCAGTTAATGCATGCATGCATGAAACTAGTGTTATCCAGATAACTGAATATTCTCTCATAAATAACTCATGCGTGTCAGTTTAGACAAAGGCCCAGTTGAAATTAAAGGCAGGGATATTATACTATTAGTTGGAGGACTTTCCTTATAAAGGAAACTCATTCATGTAGAAGGAATTCATTCCTTTGGGATTGCGCAGTTCTGACAGTGTGTTGGAGTAGTGTGTGAGATCAGTATCACACAAGGTTACAACAGGAGCACCCAAGAAAAACTGCGCAAGAAAATAGGAGGCTTGGAGGACAGAGGGAAAGGCATATGAGTTGTCTGTTCTGTCTATGAGCAATGAGGGATTGTACTGAGAGCTAGATAGTTGTGTGAGATCTAAAGTTACGTGTAATCCTTGAGATATTTCCATTGTATGATAATACAGATAGCTAGGTTTTTAGCTAAGGCTTTCCCCAAACTATTCCTTTGTGTTTCATGTGTGATTGAATCTTCTTCTCTGTTATATGTGTTATGTTTTATCTTACTCAAATCGATTAAGCTTCCACAAGTTTGATTGTAGAAGTAGATTAAGTATTTTGCTTTAGTACATTGCATAATCAGATTAATCTACAGTGAGAATTTCTACAATAGGATTGAATATGATGACATCAACCATGGGGGATGATTTACAATTTTTGGAGTAAAAGGGTAAAAAGATAAAATAAAATAAAAAATTGTTTTTTCAACTGGTATTTTTAACTTCTCTACCTATGATTTTACTCAAATTTCGAGTGGGAGAACTCATTGGATGCATAATTTAATTTTTCATCAAATGATTACCATATTGTATACTTTTGATGGATCCCACTACATGAAAAATGTGAAGTACATGAAAAAATGTGATTTCACATTTTCTCATGTATTTTACATTTTTCGTGTAGTAGGCTCCATCAAAATTATGAAACATGGGTACTCCTTGGATGAAAAATTGAATTCCACATCCAATGAATGCTCTCGAAATTTGAGTAAAATCGTATGGAGATTAGTTGAAAATGTAGTTTTTTCTTTTTTCTCTCCGAAACTTGATGAGGTAATCTAATATTATTTTATTATTTTCACGATTATTTTATAATATTCCTTAAGAGGCCCATTTTAGACCTAAAAATTTCTTTTATTCCCATGAGAGAGTGTCGAGCACATGTTCTTATGATAAATAGTATCAACTAGTGTGAAAGAGTGCATTGGAGTTGCCTCTAAAAGGTGTTCCAGGGTGCTCTTAGGATGTGTGAAAACAAGCAAAAATAAAACATGCAAGAGTGAAAGTGACACATGCGAAAGAAAAATAAAACAAAAGAGACACATTCAGTACTGAAAACAAGCAAAAGTGACACTTGTAAAATATAGAGCAAGAAAAACAACACATGCAAGAGTAAAAGAAAGCGAAAGGGACACTTGCAAAAGAAAAAATGACGTTTGAGAAGCTCACCCAGATGATAGCACACTTACAAACAAGGGTGAGAGAATGCTCCTTGTGCTCAAAAAGTATGCAAAGATTAAAAGCGAAAGATGAATTTGAGATGAGATCTAGGTTGGTCTCTTTATATAGGGAGAGAAGACATGCAACTAGGGTTAATATTTTTTAGTGTGCTTAGTGCATGTTGCGAACCTAGGAGTGAAGATTGAATTGATTGCCACTAAGAGGTGTGACAATATTGACTTGAAGAATTACACTCTCACTGTCAAAAAAGAATGTGTTATCACTATCTATAGTGGATTCCCTTACACTGTCATTGGGAACTCCAAAATCATTGTTAGCAAGGACTATGTAGTCACTATGGGAAAGGATTGCACGGTGACTGTAAGAAAGAATTTCACAGTCACTATGGGCAAGGGATGCACACCACTTTCATTATGAAGTGTTTTTAGCCTATATTGAAAGTGTTCTTGTGAATACATCAAGAGATGGGCATGTGAAATAAAGTAATTCATAACTTAAAATTCCTGAAGGAAGACTTGAATAGTTAGTCAACATGATTGAGCATGACCTTCATACCTTGAGAAGAAATATGGAATGATCATAAGGAAGCTCCAAAATTTGAAGTTAGGAAAAATTTTGAAGGGGGTTGTAGCAAATTCAATTGGAATCCAGCACTATGGAAAAGTAAATGTTAGTTTTAGGTATGTTCTATGCTAGAGAAATTTATTTAAATTTTCACAGTTAGCAATCACATCAGCATTAAGATAAACTATAGATAGAAAATAAATATAAATCGAAAAAGATAAGCCAAGACAAGAGGACACAAGGTGTGGTGCTAGCGAAGGACGAACCCCACAATGTGTGGGGAAACCCTTGATCAATTCTTCTTTTATGTTCTTCAAAGTTTAGCATAAAAATAGAGAGAGCGAGAGACATAGTACATTTACAAAAGAAGTCAATACTTTGACTTATTTAGATCTAGCATAGATCATTTCATATAATGATGAGATTAGTTGACGACATTCTGCTTCAATTGATTCTCCAAGGTGGCTCCTTCACCTATCATCATGCTGCATCTCGTCCATTTGCTGCACCTTACCGTGTAGCACCATCATGCAGCATCATGCATCATAATCTCATACATCATGCTACCCATACGTCATGATGTCCATGATCTACATCATGTTTCCCATGCTCATGATCTCATTTATCATGATGCTGCTCGTTGCATCATTCATCACAGTTGCACCATCGCTACACCTTTATTGAGATCATGCTTGCAGTACCTTTTGAAGTTGTTACAGCAACATCTTTCCAATGATGAGATCTATTGAGATCTTCACTATAATCTTTGTTAGATAACTTAATTTAGGGCTTCATTATTATAATGATAGTTTCATCATGATTACATAAACACTATATATGAACTGTAGTGATAACTGAGATGACAATGATTGAGAAGTTCCAAGACATTACTGTTGAGCTAGCAGGAGCATAGATCAGCACACATATATATACTGATATCATTTTTCATCCATCATTGTTTGCATAATTTCCCACGTGTATGGTCTCTCTTCCCTACGTATAAAATAGATGGTGGCTACATTTGACTGTGTGTTAGGGTTTATCGTATGATTTTTGCATTCCCTTGACTGCGGTCATCCCATAACTATGTTGTGTGTTGAGGCTTCTGGACAACGTATGATGTTTCATTCCCTTGACATCGTTCATCTCTTGACTACGTTGCATATTGAGGCTTCTGGATAGTGTATGATGTTGCGTTCCCTTGACATCATTCATCTCTTGACCGTGTTGCGTATTGAGGCTTCCAGATAGCGTATGATGTTGTGTTCCCTTGACAGCATTCAGATTCCATGACTGTCCTTGTTGTATAGATTCTATAACTATGTATGGTTTCCATTGCGTATAGATTCCATGATTGTCCATGCTGTGCGATTGGTTTCTATTGCAGTCTATAAGGTCTTCCAACATATCTATGTATGACCTGTGAATGAGTATACAATGTGTTGACGGCAAGGGATTAGTCTTCAAGACTACATTGCTATTGCTTGCATATTCATAATTATTTCCAGCATAATTGCCAGGACTGCATTATTCATAACAGCATGACTATGTTATACTCTCCTTATATAAACTGTGTAAGTCCTCCTTACTGTATTAGGGTTTCACCATGTATCTTCCTGAACAGCGTATATAGATTAACAACAAATCATTTTCCAGCAGATAGATGTCTTCTCAGATTAGGGCATCATTTGTAGCTAGGGCTCCAGCATATTCTTAGTGATTCTCCTTCTCCAAAAACCCAAGACGTGGAGAGGAGATCACCTTGAGAATGTGGCTAAATGACATCAAATCCTCTTATATTTATACCAAAACGTATAGGTTGAATAGACATGATGTTTGGGCTTCTTGAGCCTACATCAGTTGCTGGTCGGCTAAATAATAAATCCATAATCAAAATAAATTCATATCTCCATAAATACTTATCAGAATTAGATGATTTTTTGGATCAATCCTACACCTCCCGACGAGAGGGATCCAATAAAAATATCAGCTGCCATAAATAAGCTAACCCACATGGAGTTTGGACCTAGTTTCCAATTTAACACTCCCTCTCAACTAGGGAGAACTCCATCCACTGATCTATATGTCTGATTGTAATATCTCTGCGGTGCCCTGCACTGATCTGCCCAGCTCTACTCAGCTCTACTCAGTTATGTTGGCTCTGCTCTACTCTGCTCAACTATGTTGGCTCTGCTCTGCTCTGCTCAGCTCTGTTGGCTCAGCTTTGCTCTACTCATCTCAGTTGGCTCTACTCAGCTCTGCTGGATCTGCTCAGCTTTGCTGGCTTTGCTCTGCTCTACTCACCTCTGTTGGCTCTGCTCTGCTCTACCCACCTCTGTTGGATTTTCTCTACTCTACTTAGCTCTGCTGGCTCTGCTCTACTCTGCTCAACTCTGCTCAACTCTACTGGATCTGCTCTGATCTGCTCAACTCTGCTGGCTCTGCTCTGTTCTGCTAAGCTCTAGTGAACTATGAAGAAGAAGAATTGATCGAGAATGTCTCATACCATTCTCCACTGACCCAAAGTTAGTCTCAGAGTGCGTACCACTGGTCCCAGACCAGTCTCAACCTACCCAAATTCAGCGTCATAATGGGTACCACTCCTACCACTGGTCCCAGACCAGTATCGCAGTCTCAGAGAGTGTACCACTGGTCCCAGACCAGTCTCAACCGACCCGAAGTTAGCATCATAGTACGTACCACTCTCACTGGTCCTAGACCAGTACTGCACTGACACGAAGTCAGTCTCATAGTATGTACCACTAGTCCCAGACCAGCCTCAACCGACCCAAAGTTAGCATCATAGTAGGTACAACTCCTACCACTGGTCCCAGGCCAGTATCATTGAACCCAGATCAATGAAGGTCATCCTAGCGTAGGGAGTATGGTAGATATAGCGATGTGTCCATTGGTACAACTATGGTCCCTATCTTCATTTCCCCACTAATTGATTAGATGAGAGGTACTTCCCATGAGTCCTAGATTGCATGCGTAGGATGCCTCGACAGGAGAACTTAATCAATCCCATCCTCACAGGAGAACTAATCTTCCTACTACAATTGTCATGGAGAACACATCATCCAAACCTCACAAGAGAACTAATCATCCTGCTACACAGGAGAGCGAATCATCCTATCCCAGTGTGCACCACCAGGGGAGGGCGAGTCACCCTGTGGTCATATGTTTCTCTAGTAAGAATCACAAGCCCCTAGAGCTCTTAGAGCTCAATGTATGCAACATGCAAGACTCTTTTTACAAGAGTCTCTCGATGACTCCAAGTCGTAAAGGAAAATCACAGATTTGATCTTTCCCTGGGGCTTTGTCAAAATGTCAGCAACGTGTACATCAGTCTCAATGCGATGGAGCCTCCTTGCTTATTGTCTTCCCATATCCCAGATAAGGTAGTATTTGATGTCTATCTGATGGAGCAATCATCTAATACGGGATTCCTCAATAATCGAATCCCACCTCTGGTTTTCATAGAGAATCACAGTGGTATTCATCATGTGTACAAACAGCTCACTAAAGAGCTTCCCCAACCAGGTAGCTTCATACGAGGTCATACTCGTAGTTATATATCCAATCTTGGCAATACTTATAACAATTGGCTTCTAGTTCTTGCTCATCCATGATATCGATATAGAATCCAAAGAGAACCAACACTAAAAAGTGCTCTAATGATCCTCCACACTGCTTGCCCAGTCAACATTCGAATAATCATGCAGTTTTCATATTTTTGGCAATGTATCTCAATCCATGTGAGATTGTGCCCCAAAAATATCTCAAAAGATTCTTGGCACCAATCCAGTGAGGCTCAACCAAATATGAGCTCCTCATGCTAACTGCAAAACATATGTCCAGAATCCAACTCCCTCTTACTTCTGCAAATGAGAGGGTCTGCACCTGTCAGGAATAGTTCGTCCATATAAGGTGCCAGTATGAGAGGTCTATCATCCACAACCTTCAGATAATGGTTTGGATCGATTTCACTCCTAGTGAATCTTAGCTTCATCAAACAGCTATCAGTCCTCTCATACTGCGCTCAGGGTGTTTTGCTTCAAGCCATAAAGTTCTTTCTTCCACCTATATACATGAGATTCCCATTCATGAATCTCAAAACTTCACAGGTTGTTTCGAACCTGTGGACCTGCTACATGAGGGGAATGGTCCCCTTGTAATATTTTCCTTCGGTACATCTCAGATATGTACTTTCATGCTCCTTTTGAATTCAGGCTTCCCTGTCACCATCTAACTCATAGACCTCCAGTGCTATGTGTCAATGGACATGGTCCCCAGTGGACTTCATGTAACTTAACACAACCCTGAACTCAAAAGCATCTTAGAAAATTCTATTTTTAAACACGTACCTTACCATCGATGAATGCCACCTTAAAACCTTCAACTTCCATTCCTAGGGTTTCTTGCTTCCTTGAAGAGTCGGTCGTGTCCTTGATGACCCGCATCTCTACCATTCAGACACTCCTTCACATAAAGGCCGAACTGATAACCAAAAAATCTGCCTTTCCTTCCACCCTTAGATCCAAATTTCCCAATGAAGTGATCTTTAGATGGGCCATCAGAAACTTCCATTGCACCATTCTGACAACATTCTCTACTTTGACTTCTCCCTTAGTGAATGAGAAGAGGGATAATGATCCCATTGATCCTTTTGTCTTTTCCCAACTGTCTTTGGTGATTGCTTTTTCTCTCTTGCTCGGGCCTTGTCTTCGCCTCAGCTCTGATAGCATGTTAGTTTTAGGTATGTTCTACGCTAGAGAAATTTATTTAAATTTTCACAGTTAGCAATCACATCAGCATTAAGATAAACTGCAGATAGAACATAAATATAGATCGCAGAAGACAAGCCAAGACAAGAGGACACAAGGTGTGGTGCCAGCCAAGGACAAACCCCACAATGTGTGGGGAAACCCTTGATCAATTCTTCTTTTGTGTTCTTGAAAGTTTAGCAGAGAAAGAGAGAGAGAGAGAGAGAGAGAGAGAGAGAGAGAGAGAGAGAGAGATAGTACATTTACAACAGAAGTCAATACTTTGACTTATTTAGATCTAGCATAGATGATTTTGTGTAATGATGAGATCATTTGACGACATTCTGCTTCAACTGATTCTCCAAGGTGGCTCCTTCACCTATCATCATGCTGCATCTTGTCCATTTGCTGCACCTTACTATGTAGCACCATCATGCAGCATCATGCATCATAATCTCATACATCACACTACCCATACATCATGTTGTCCATGATCTACATCATGTTGCCCATGCTCATGATCTCATTTATCACGATGCTACCTGTTGCATCATTCATCACAGTTGCGCCATTGTTGCACCTTTACTGAGATCTTGCTTGTAGTACCTTTTGAAGTTGTTATAGCAACGTCTTTCCAATGATGAGATCTATTGAGATCTTCACTATTCTCTTTGTTAGATAACTTCATTTAGGGCTTCATTATTATAATGACAGTTTCATCATGATTACATAAATACTATATATGGACTATAGTGATAACTGAGATGATAATGATTGAGAATCTCATCCTTAAATTGATGCCAAGACATTATTGCTGAGCTAGCAGGAGCACAGATCAACACACATATATATATTGATATCCCTTTTCATCCATTATTGCCTGCATAATTTCCAGTGTGTATGGTCTCTCTGCCCTACGTATAAAAGATGAGAGCATTACGTTGACTGTATAGACGATGGCTACATTTGACTGTGTGTTAGGGTTTAGCGTATGAGTTCTGCGTTCCCTTGACTGCGGTCATCCCTTAACTGTGTTGCATGTTGAGGATTCTGGAGAGTGTATGATGTTGCATTCCCTTGACATCATTCATCTCTTGACTGCATTGCATATTGAGGCTTCTGGACAACGTATGATGTTGCGTTCCCTTGACATCATTCATCTCTTGACTGTGTTGCATATTGAGGCTTCTAGACAACATATGATGTTGTGTTCCCTTGACAGAATTCAAATTCCATGACTGTCCTTGCTGTATAGATTCTATAACTGCGTATGGTTTCCGTTGCGTATAGATTCCATGACTATCCATGTTGTGCGATTGGTTTCTATTGCAGTGTATAAGGCCTTCCAATGTATTTGCGTATGACCTATGAATAAGTCTACAATGTGTCGACTACGAGGGATCAGTCTTCAAGGCTACGTTGCTATTGCCTGTGTATTCATAATTATTTCCATCGTAATTGTTAGGACTATGTTATTCATAACAGCATGACTGCATTATACTCTCCTTGTATTAACTGCGTAAGTCCTCCTTGTTGTGTTAGGGTTTCACCATGTATCTTCTTGAACAATGTATATTGATTAACAACGAATCATTTTCTAGTGGATAGATGTCTTCTCAGATTAGGACATCATTTGCATCTAGGGCTCCAGCGTATTCTTAGTGATTCTCCTTCTCCAAAAATCCAATATGTGGAGAGGAAATCACCTTGAGAGTGTGGCTAAATGACATCAAATCCTCTTATATTTATACCAAAATGTATAGGTTGAATAGACATGATGTTTGGGCTTCTTGAGCCTACATCAGTTGCTGGTCGGCTAGATAATAAATCCATAATCAAAATATGTTCATATCTCCATAAATACTTATCGGAATCAGATGTTCTTTGGATTAATACTACACCTCTCAACGAGAGGGTTCCAATAAAAATATTAGCTTCCATAAATAAGATGAACCACATGGAGTTTGGCCCTAGTTGCCAATTTAATAGTAAAGGATGGTAAAGTCACCTTCCAAGACCCTTTCTCAAGAGACCTTTAGTGATTTTGAAAATTGCACTAGGCAGATCAGTTCAAAGCCTAGTGAAGTAAATAGAATATGATGGCCAAGGGAAAGACAAGGAAGGCTAAGAAATTTTCATTCTCGTTATAGCTCAATAGAGGCTTGAGCATGAAAGCCTAGGATTTAATGGACAAGAAACTAGCACAATTTCAACTCAAACCACCTTCATCAATGCAAGAGGAATAAAAAAGAAAACATTCTTATGGAGGAAAAGGAAACTAGAAAAGGAGTGTGTAGAAATCCACTAAAATATTCTTGTAGAGACTTAGAAGAGAGCAACAAAGAGATGATTCTGCAATCTAGATTTTCTTCAACGCTTATGTGATCAAGCAACCAATTTGGATAGCATCATCAAAAATCAAAAAGATATGGCATAGTCTTTGGCTCATTTTTATTGGAAGAATAGCTCTTAATGATAATTATTATTAATGGAACCATAGGGATATGAGGAGAGGCTAGATTGAGCGATGAGGGTTTTGAATAGGGGGCAACAGAAGCGAGTTGATAACGATGGAGGGGCTTGGAGGAGGGAGATCCACTCCCTCCTACAGTAACGCAGTTTCAAACAGAAGCAAAGAGATGAGTCTGAGCAATTTCTGGAAACCAACGGAGGCAGAGACAAAGACAACCAGTTCTCAAAAGCCGGAAAGCATCAAATCCCTAGAAAAGGAAGGGACCCATAAGGAGGCTAGGAGGGAAACAAAATCTGGAGACAATAGTTAGAGAATGGAGAATATATCTATGACGGGACCCTGCAAGCCCAAGTCTAACATCAAACCCCAGGTGGTCTTAAATGATCCTACACTACAGGTGCACAGAGATCACATGGAAACTTATGCATTCATATGCAAGTTTATGGGTATATGGCCCACGTAGAAAGCGTTGTACACATGGATAAGAAACAACTGGAAACCAAAGGGAGAAATAAATCTACATCTTGGGTCCAAGGGTTTTTTCACAGTGGTTTTCACTAACTTGGGGGAAAAAGACAAAGTTTTCGAAGGAGGACCATACTTCTATGATGTTGCTCGCCTTTACATGCGACCTTGGATGATGAACTTTGTTCCGGAGCAAGAAACATTCACATCGGTCCCGGTATGGATTAGATTATACTCCTTACCTTTAGATTATTGGTTGCCGGAATCCTTAAAAGCTATAGGTAATAAATTAGGGCATTTTATAAATATATCATAGGTGACTCTGCGAGGTAAATATACCTCCTTCACTCGCATATGTGTAGAAATGGACTTATCAGGAGCACTCCAGGATGAAGTCGTCCTAGAAGTATATGATGAAGAATGGGTACAGGCAGTCGACTATGAACACATCCCATTCAAACGCCATAAATTTCATGAACATGGGCACCTCTTCAGAGACTACCCACTCAACAAAAGGGAGGACAACCTGAAAACCAACACATGAAAGATCCTAAAGGTTTCACCAAAGTGGCAGGCAGAGGGAAAGGAGGGGGAAAAATACCAAAAGAAACCTAGTGAGAACAAACTACCAAGTCATAATATTTTTTAGATTTTAGAAGAAGAGGGGAGAAAAAATGGAATGAATAAGGAACTAGAGGACATTCATACAGAGAAAGGAAAAGAGGATCGCATGGAAATCATATAGGAATATAATGAACAAAAGGAGGACCCACCAAGCACTATGGAACTTGGCAGGGACCAGGAGATGACCCCAAGCGAAGGATGTACGGAGGACCAGGACCTATAGGAGATTCTCGAGAGGGAGAACCTTGAACTAGAAAAGTTTCTAGAGCAGGGAACCAACAAAGGGATTGACTCTCTACCACAAGAGGAGTTTGACAGAGTACAATAGCTATTCCTCCGAAGGTCTCAAACAAAGGTTGTAGGAGTCAAAAGGAACTACGACAACCAGGAGAACATAGGGGTTAAATCAATGGAGATTACTTCAAGACACTCCACCAAAAACCCACGCAAGAAAAGAGGAAGAAAGAGACAGAATGAACTTCTGTCAGAGTGTGGGAAACTCATGATTAATTCAGGTAAGATGAAAGATCTCACCAGTTACTCTTTCACAAAACCATCATTATGAAGCTTACAACCTGGAACATTAGAGGACTAGGAAATAAAAGAAAACAAAGAAATCTCGGTAACAGAATAAAAGAAGAAAAACCAGACATGGTGTTTATATAGGAAACAAAATGCTCAGTAGACAAGATCAGAGAAATACATAGAAAATGTTTTATCAAATATGACTACCTAGAAGTCAAATCTAATCATATAACAAGGGGAATTCTTACTCTATAGAATCCTCAGAAATTTGAGATCTTGGATGTTGAGGCATCTGGAAACCACCTTTCAATGTTTATACAACCTTTGGGGGACAAGGATTGTTATATGATCACAAATGTCTATGGTCCTCAACTTCTTGAAGACAAACTCAGGCTCCTCACCTCTCTGGAGGAGCTGAGAGAGAGACACCCAGTAATCCCCTGGATTCTAGGAGGGGGTTTTAACATGATCAGATTACTCACAGAGAAAAAATGAGGGACCAGAACGCTTGGACAAGACTAAATTGCCTTCCATAACTTCTTAAACAACATGAGACTGGTGGATATGGACACAATAAATGGTACCTTCACATGGAATAACAAGAGAGGAGGAACTTCCCACGTTGCCTCGAAATTAGACAGATTCATAATCTCGAAGGATCTCCTTCTCTTCAGTCATATCATGATAGCTTTTATCCTTCCTTTCGGAGGTTCGGACCATTGGCCCATCTAGTTGGAAGCCTCATTATTGGCACCCTGAGGAATAGACCATTCACATTTGAAAATGTCTAGCTCACTCACCTTGACTTCATCACTAATATTGGAAAATGGTGGGCAGAAGACATGCCCGCCCAAGGCACAAGAATGTTCCTCCTGCAATAGAGACTCAAACACATCAAGCTAAGGCTCAAAGAATGGAACAAAAATGAGTTTGGAGATATTTTTGAAGCCAAAAGAGAAGTGGAGAAAAAATTATAGGAAACTAATCAAATTCTCATCACAGAAGGCTTCACAAAGGAAAGGAAAATGCAAGCGGACTCTCTTCAACAAGAATGGGACAATAGATGCTAGCAGGAGGAAATCTTCTGGAGACAGAAATCAAAAGTACAATGGATTAAAGAAGGGGAAAGAAATACTAGGTTCTTTCACGAGTCTACCGTGAAACACAGGGCAAATAATCAAATCACAAAATTCATAGATCCTCAAGGGAAGGAGCTAAATACTCACAAGGAAATGGAATCTGTTCGAGTACAACATTTTAAAAACATAGCAGAAGATACCATTGCAGACAGATCTCAATTCATTAAGAGTTTCACTCAGCATATTCGAAAACTGGTAATAAGGGAAGATAACTATAATCTCAATAGGCCAGTAACGAAAGAAGAATTCAAGGAAGTAATCAAAGAGATGCACAATAGGAAAGCTCTAGGCCCAGATGGTTTCAATGTAGACTTCTTCAAAACATGTTGGGAAACTATGAAACAAGACATTCTTGATGTGGTGGAGGAATTGAGAAGATCAAGAACTATTTTGAGAGTGCTTAATGAATCCTTCATAGCATTAATCCCTAAACAGGAAAAAAGCCATGACACCAGACAGATTCAGACCCATAGCTTTATGCAATGTGGTGTACAAAATAATTTCCAAAGTTATTGCTAACAGACTCAAACCTCTTCTTCCAACGCTCGTGTCAGAGGAGTAGATTGGATATGTGGAAGGTAGACAAATTCTCAATAATATCATTCAAGCTCAAAAAGTGGTTCATTCCCTCAAGACCAATAAGCAAGCAAGTATGATAATACAGCTGGACATAGCGAAAGCTTATGATAAGCTAAGCTAGTCTTACATCAGGGAAGTTCTTAAAGCTTATGGCTTTGACGGCAACTGGATAAAGTGGGTCATGGCCCTGGTTACCACAGCTAGTTGTTGAATCCTTCTTAATGGCTCTCCATCCAGAACCTTCAGGCCATCGAGAGGCCTCAGGCAAGGAGATCCTCTCTCCCCATTCCTCTTCATTCTCATGATGGAAGGATTGGGCAAAGCGATCACTTCAGCCAAGGAGGAAGGAAGAATCCAAGGACTCAAACTTACTCAGAATGGGGACACATTGACTCATCAGCAATTTGTGGACAACACCATCCTGTAGGGCATACCCATAGTCAAGGAAACCAAAGCTTTCAAACAAATCCTGCATGATTTTGTAATGGCTGCTGGCATTGAGGTAAGCCTCACAAAATCAAAAGTTTTCTTTTTCAATACTAATATTTCTATTCAAAGAAATCTCTCCAGAATTCTTGGCTTTTAAAGAGATCGTCTTCCCTCCAAATATCTAGGAATGCCTCTCACTGATAAACCTCTGAGTAAGGAAGTTTGGGAGTCAGTTACAAATAAACTGAAGGACAAAGTCAACAACTAGACTAGCAGATCCTTGAATTTAGCAGGAAGGCTAATTCTTCCAAAGGTTTTACTACAAACCATTCCAATTTTCATGTTTTCAGCGCTTCCTATACCAACACGAGTTTTATAGCAAATCAGGAATATCTAAAGAAACGTCCTTTGGGGTAAAGGGGAAGAGAAAAAGAAATAGGCTCTGGTAGCGTGGGACAAGCTCTACAAACCTAAAACCCATGGTGGTTTGGATCTCCACAACCCAGACACTCTAAGCAAATTTGTGGGGGAAAAATTGTGGTGGAGATGGCTAAAGGAAGTGAGAAACCCCTGGGCTAAGCTTTGGAAACAAAAATATGCAAGGGACTGGCAGGAAAGGGACCACATTTGTATGACAGGACACATTAGGAGTTCCCATATTTGGAACAATGCTTGGGAGAACAAAGCCTTAGTTTAGAAACATAGTTTCTGGGAGATCAGAAATGGGAATCTAGCCTGGTTCTGGGAGGGAAACTGGCAGCAGGAACATAACCTCGGAAAAGAAGGACTAGACATCATAAAAAATGATTGCACTAACAAAGGAATGAAAAGCATAGGTGACTTGGGATCAGTCAAGAGACACAAGTAAATGGAGAATTTGGAAGGTACCAGATTATAATGGAGAGACCCCTTTGAAGGCCCAAGCTGAAGTTCTTGAAGTGATTATGGAAAAGAGGCAAATTTTGACTTCAACCTCGAATGATCTACTAATATGGGGGAGAAACAATGAGGGCATCTTCAACCTCAAATAAGACAAAAGAATAGTCATTGGAATTAACTATCCAAGCCTTGACAAGACTTGGAAAGACCTTTGGAACAACCCACACTAGATGAAGATCAAACTGTTCATGTGGCTAGTACAACATAAAAATAGTCTGACTTGGGAAAATCTCAGAAAGAGAGGTTTTGCTGGTCCATCAAGATGTCAGTTATGTTGTCTGTAGGAGGAAACTATGGATCACCTTCTCAACCTCTGCTCTTTTACCTCCACCTTATGGAATTGGGTGGCCTCTATCTTCAACCAAACAATCAGGAACAAAAATGACATTACTAAAACTTTAAAGAATTGGAGGAAAGACCTCTCGGATAATGAGACAGTCAATTTAGCCTAGAGTCTGATTCCAGGATTTTTGGTCTGGGATGTCTGGAAAGAACGCAACAACAAGATATTCAAAGATAAATCTGGTTCAACACAAAGCATCATGGCTCAGATCCTAAAACAACTCAAAGAAACAGTGAATGCCCTTCTGAAGCAACCTCTTGAGAAACCCCCTGGTCAATGGGATGCTCACATTCTCGAACTGCTGGGGCTCCAGTCACATGTCCCTCATGGCTTAAAAATGAAAGCAAGGCACATATCAGAAGTAAAGGCTTTCTGGAAACCCCCTCCCCATGGCTTTTTGAAATTCAACATAGATGGAGCCTCAAAAGGAAACCCTGGGGATGCTAGTTACGAAGGAGTCATAAGAGATGAAGAGGGCAATATAAAAGTCATCTTTCATAGTCATTTGGGGAGGGAAACTAAAAATATGGTAGAACTCATGGCCATTGAGCAAAGCTTAGAAATTCTGATTGATCACAATTTACATAACACAATCATAGAGGCAGACTCGGAATTAACAATTAATTCGGTCAAAAGGATAGGCACTAGCACAACACCAGTCAAAGTTTTGAACCACTAGAGACCTTCGTAGTTCTATCACAGAATTCAATCTCACCTAAGAATACTTAGAACTCTTAGCTTTGTTCATGTGCGCAGAGATGCCAACAGAGTGGCGGACTGGCTAGCTAATGAAGGGGTGTTATGTACAAGAGACAACAGGTGCTGCTCGTGGGAGTTGGTTCCTGCAGGACAACTGTGTGAGGACTGCTACACTCTGGCATGCGCAGAGAGGGAGCATTATCAATATATGAAGGGGAAACAACCAATGGAAAATTAAGAAGATGGATGTTAAGGGTTTAACAAACAGGTGACCTGAGAATTGGTTTATTTGGGTATCACAGATGGATAGGAGGCAGAGGAGAAAGACCGTGAAACCAAAAGGTGGCACCAACAACTTTTCTAAAGTACAAAGTGGTTTTGCTACAGTTGCAGTGGTTATGCCTCTGCATTACCATAAGTGGTTTTACATATATGCTTCCGATGCCACTAACCATTCAACACGTAGCTCAACGAGGAGAGAGAATACCACCTTCATCGGGCAGGTATTCCTCGCTCTTCTTTCCAACCTGATATCCTTCACATCCATAGGATCCAGTGGTAACAGATTTACGGCTGAGGTTTGTTGTTCTTGTTGGTGGGACTGAGATATCTTCCTTGCACATTCATGCTCAGGAGCGGGTTAAGGGTTTTTCGGGCAAAACAATTGCTCGATGGTTATCTACCTTGTGAAACTGAAATATTTTCACCGCGACCTCTATTTCCTCATTGGGTCTACTTAATGACTTCTTGCTTTCACCTGGTTTGGTTTAGAAGGTTGTTCGGTTTTGTGGACCCTTAGCCAGGCTCTCGAGAAGTTGGCTTAGATCCCAAAGCACTGGGCGCCAGTTAACTCTTTGGCTTTCTGCTCTTTTGAGGGTTTTGTATTTTATGTAACCATTTTTTCAGCTTCACATGAATAGAAGGTCTGATTCTTGCTTCAACAAAAAAAAGATAATTATTATTGACACTCTATAAGGCCAAGTATCCAATGTAGGAACAATTTCTATTTATGTATATTAACTAAACATTAGGAGGCCAAATGCTAAAGGCTTCACCCCAAACACCATCCCAAGAACTAAATAGCCAAAAAGAAAGATTGGATAATCAAGGTAAATTTTCAAAGGGAAAGAGGGGATTCTTACACTTGCATCCCAAGGAGTAATGGTTTTTCAATAGCCTATTGCAGCAAAAAGAATATATATCATCTCTTTCCATGTAATGAAAACAAGGATTTACTAAAGGTATCCCCTATTCATATATTCCCTTCCATCCTACACTAGAGGCACTCTTTGTTGGAGATTTTTTGGAGGATCACTTAAGGAAAAGAAGAAGAAAATTGAAGAAATTTTAAACTTTTTATGACCTAAATCGTACAAATGGGGAGGTGTGATCTGAATTGAATCCTTCCCATAACCTCTTTGTAAACTTTGTAAGAAGCATTTAATTTTTTTTTTATAGCAAAGTTAAGAAATTATTCAAAATTTCCTCAGAAGTTGAAATGAACCATTATGATCATTGAACTTCCAAGGAATCCCATTAAATATGAAGGTTGACCTGAAGAATATTAATGAATGGAATAGAGAAGAGGATATAAATAGTAGTAGTAGGGATGAGAGCTCAGAAAATAGTCTACTTGATGATTTGAGGAGAAAAAGAAATTGAGTATGTCCCATGATCAAAAAATATTTTGTTCTATCATGGCCATTTACAAATTATTTCAAGTAAATTTAGGATTTAGGCTTGGATATCAAAGAGATTATATATATCCCTTGAACCAAATCAAAAATGAAGTTGACTTGCTTTCTAGTGGTTGGAATTCAACTAGTCTAGATTTTGTTTATTGGATTTAAATTAGGAACTTATAACCAATTAACTAACCACAATTAAATGCGTATCATTTCAACTTATTTTTAATTTTAGAGGGCTTATTTAATTTTATTTCATAAAGCATCCATGTTAGTGAATGGCCAAAATGTAAGTCTATTTTTTATAGATTAATGTATAAATTTATACATAATAATATGACCCCTGGAAAGTTTGAAAATCCACAAAAACTTTTGATGCACTTACAAGGAAAGAACTTGTGTCTATAATCCAACTAAGTATGCACTTAAAATCAAGGTAAAAGAAAACTCAACCCATCCAAATATAGTTCTAACAATAGTGAATAAATTCAAATACCTCACAATACAACAACCACAAAATGTAAGAAAATGAAGGATACAAATACTAAGAACAATATCCAGAAATACCTTAGCAAGAGATATTATAATTTTGGTTAGAAAAAAAATAGAGCACGGTGAACCTTAACCAATGGATTTGATTTTCTAGTTTTCCCAAAGCATAGAGAGCACAAAAATAGTTGAGAAATTCAAAAATTAAATTTACAAACAAAAACTTACTTTTTTAAAATTAAACTTTATAAAAGAATTTTTTACCACATTTACTAAATAATTCAAAAGAATAAAAATCATCGATGGGGTATATGAACATGGTACACATGATAACAGGGAGGGTGCTTGCCACCCCACTAAATCCCACGATGATTTAGGCAGGGGTGGCGTGGCATGCCTCCCCGATGTGCAAATTCTTGTGAGGAAAAAATTATTTAATGATGATTACCATCATGGTATGTCTCTGGTACACGAGGGAAGTAATGTTGTGGAGAGTGGTAACAGTCTTGGGTTTGTTTTAGTGGTTGAAACTTTGGTTTTGTTGTCATGTTCATTGCAATAATGATTCCATCCACCAACCTTGGATGATGCTCAAAGAATTGACAGGGAAATTTATTAAAGGTTGTTACTTTTTTTTGGTTTGTCTATTTTTAAAGAGGTTAGTGTTGAAATCCAAGGTTGATAAGGATTTTGGATATCAAGATTTAGAGGAAGAGTTCTTGTGGTTACTGTTGGCATGTTGTTGAGATAGGGGAGAGAAACAAAACTCAAATTAGTTGAGCAACGACAAGTGAATTACATAATATATGCTTCTTTGCTATGGGTGGTGGTAGGGTCCTTGGTAGCAGCTCTCTTCTAGATAGCGCAGGGCCTGGGCACAAGATAAAATGAAATCTCATTATGGTTTGGTTTAATATCACAGTTGTTGTATTGTACTGATTGCATTGGTACTTTTCACCTTTTCCTGGTGGTATTAAATGTGATGTTGCTCAAATTCATGGTGTAAGGGGTTTCTTGTTATGGGTTGAGTTAATTTATATTGTCTTCATGTTGTGGGGGTTCAGATTGTGAGGGAAGGTTCAACACTTAGGTTTTATGTCTAGCTCCCTCTGTTTTTGGCGCTTTGATGATTTTCTTTGGCGTAAAAGGTTGATAGTTAATCAACCATTTGTTTGGTGGATTGAGAAGTTTCAATTTAATAACTTTTGTAGGGACCTCGACCTAGGGAAATTGTGTGTTGGGTGAGGCATGGCATTACTTGGGGGTGGGGTTTAATGATGGTTCCCTACGTGGAAGTTTGTATCATTATGTTATGACTGCAATTATTTAGTGTTCATTTTTTATTATGGTGTTGGCAATCCAAGGATGCCTTTTCAGTGTGGTCGTGCATGGAAAGGGATCAGCGAAATAGGTCAATATAGAAGGATTTGTAGTTTGGGTTCTCCTAAGGGTAAGGAAGTGGCTCTTGATTCAACAAGGCCACCTAATTATCTAGTGAATGAGCCTAGCTAGGTCGACATTGGGGATAAAATCAGTCAAATCAGATTTCTTATAGTTCAGATCAATAGGGATAGACATGATGATAGGAATGAAATTATTTATTTTCTAAATGGTCTTCAAAGAAATCAATGGTACATGTAGGACAAACTAGCAAGCCTGCAAAGGGGACAATGGCATCTATAGGAAAAGCTAGACCATATGGAGGGTTGTATGACCCATATGAAGAAGCACACTCCCTATGATTTCAAGTCTTTGTCGTCACTTGGTTCAAAACCATATAATCCTACTCTGCTAACTTCATCATATTCATAACGCTTTTCGGATGTACTCTGATTTTGATGGTGTTTTGTTTCTTAGTCCCTTTCCATTTTTGAATGGTTAAATTTTTTTGGCAATGTATGATCTTCTTTGGAAACTACCTACTAGCCAAAAAATCTATGGTGGTTGAGGCGAGTAGGATTTTTGAAATCTATGGACAATGACGTAATCATTTGGCATAAAGAGAGAAGTTCAGTTTACCAAACAAAAAGATTAAAAAAATGTAACCATATTGTGAGAACATCGAAAGAATTTTGTAAGTGTTACTAAAAACAATTCTTCATAGGTAAATGCTATTATTCACGATAAGGTCTTTGTTGTATGCGCACTTGCATAAAATCAAGATCTGTTTCAACTATAAACAATAGAAATAGATCATTGTAAGAATTTTAATAGCATGTTCAAAAATGAAGATATATTCACATATGTGAAACACCTTAAAATATGTTTAAAAATCAATACACTTAGTTAAAAGTCTTAAAAAAAGAAACCAAGGAAAACACTAATCATATGCATCATGAATATTGAAGAGATATTTACATTATTAGATCACTTATCTGTAAAATATTATTGTGATTATGAAAGATATGTTACAATATTAATGGTCAATGCATGTATTTTTCTCAATGGTTTGAATGAATCAACACCCGTGTTCCACACTCAATGTTAAATAGTTATTTATCAAAACGCTCATCTGATGACATAATTCTTTTAAACTTACTTGATCAGCTCATAGATGAACCTATTTTCATGTGAGTTGACTGCTCTCTGCCACCATTATGGTCTCAATGTTAGAAGGGAGTATGAGTTGGGGGAAGTGGGCATGAGCTGTGTAAGGGAATTTTATATTATTAATGTTGCATTCGGTTGATGGTGATGCACTGGGATCCATGCAGATAAATAGTTTTATATCATTATCCTCATTTTGATTTATATATTTATATAGAATAATTTTATGTTATTATTATTATTATTATTATCATTTTGATTTGTATTATTATGAGGTATTTCACTGTTGTACACAATGTCATCATGAGGTATTTCACTGTTGTACATAATGTCAACGGAATTTTAGTTTAATGGTTAGGCCTGTGAGGATTAGACACTTGTCCTACCTTTTGAGGATGCCATTTTTTTTAATGCATAGGGAGGCAGCACTGATTTCATAAAAGACTTTAGCAGCACGTTATAGGTAGCGTTTTCCAATTTTTTATTTTATTTTTGGGATCAGTTAAATAAATGACCTGGAGCAGGGTTTATGCGAAGACTATCCATCCGTACATGCATACTTTCTCGTCTGTTGTGTTGATTGTATACCCAGAGATGGAATATCAATGATCTCAGCAATGACGATCCTCACATGTAAAGTTCAAAGAAATTGTTGCACGCCCTAAATACAGTAAACCTCAGCTCTAACTCTATATTATATATTGACCTCTGAAACATAATCTTGACATTAGAGAAGGGAGTACTCATCAATTGGAGTAAGGTTCTTCAGATAATGGCGTCGAGAGGAAATCTTATTTTTATTCAGATTCTAATTTTCTCTCTTTCAGCAGGTGCGTATAGGGTTCTAAATTTTAACGGTGTGGATTCAAATTTTGGTGTCTATACTAACAATTTTAATGAAAAGTTTGTCTTCACATTTTGGGTCTTTTTTTTTTCTAACATGTTATATGGACAGGTGTTATGTTTCTAACAGTACTGGCATGCACTGAACAAGGATCTGTTATGCTTCAAACATTGTTGGCATTCAGGGCAGAAGGAAGTTGGGAGACAGGTTTGTTTCTGTATTCTCTTAGTTCAAGAGGCATTATTTTTGTTGGATGGTGGAAAATTTTTGGATATTTGAGTTATATTCGTTAAGCTTTAGAATTTTGGATGTTTTTGTTGTTTTTCACGGAGCAGAATTTATTTTCACTATCAAAAATAGTTTAAATATTCAAATATTCAAACTTTCACCATTAAATTTCTTGAAAAAATATAGATTTCTTAAATTCACCATCCAAACAAACAAGATAGTCACCTCCTTACTATAATTCTATTTTGTTTTTTTAATTGATATATCTCCCTACTCCCTGCAATAAAATGTTTGGTTATCTGACTTCTATAATGTTTGAATATATAGTGTGTCCTCCCTATTGCTTGGAAGTGTCACACACAAGTTGCTCGTCTACAGGAGAGGAAGTACATATCGAACCCTATTGCAATTGCTGTTTTCTCGAAGAAGCAATACCCATGGGAGGCAACTGCACTCTGCATCTCACCGATGGCAGCCAGTTTCTTTGTTATTGATCGAACGGTAATCTTTGTGCCAGTTGCCCATTCTGTACATGGTTGACTTTGCTCCATGTTAATATGCTAATTGCAGATTTTGTGCAAGGTTAACTATTTAAATTTACAATATTAAAGATCGATTCTGTGTACTGTTAACTTTGTTCCATATCAATTTATATCAAATTTACAATTTACACAACTATAGAAGCAAATATTCAAATTTAATATAAATAATTACATTGAAACCCGTAGACAAAAGTTTTTTTATATGTGATTTATACCGAACAGAAGTCTAAATTCTACAAATAATTACATCTACAAAGATCCGTATTGAAAAAATTACATTTCATTTTTTGTATGTGTTTTTTATGGACTTGTCTTTAATATGATTTTTTGGATTTTCTGGTGCTGAAATCCAATGGAAATTTTTGAGGTCAAATCTTGATGTGTGTTATTTAAATTGGTTTTTTTACTATACGCATGGATTCTGAAAAACTCCAGAGCACTTGAATTGTGAAGGGGTTACCCATCAAACTTGTGATTTCAATAAATTCCCACTTGATTTTAAACCAATTGTCTATAATGCTACTTTTTGAAATCCTTTCCGGTGGGTTTTTCCGGTCAAAATCCGGCAGCAATTTATTGGAATCGCAAGTTTGATAGCTAGTTTATGCACAATCAAAGAGTCCCAGGGGTTTTTCAGGGTGCTGAATCCAAATATGCAGTTAAAAAACCATTTTAACTGCAACAAATCAAGATTTAACCTCAATTTCTTCTGCCAGATTTCGTCACCGGAATCTCAAAAAGT
>APFE031422206.1:0-25593 GCA_000404065.3 Pinus taeda | reverse complement strand
CAAACAAGATAGTCACCTCCTTACTATACTTCTATTTTATTTTTTTAATTGATATATCTCCCTACTCCCTGCAATAAAATGTTTGGTTATCTGACTTCTATAATGTTTGAATATATAGTGTGTCCTCCCTATTGCTTGGAAGTGTCACACACAAGTTGCTTGTCTACAGGAGAGGAAGTACATATCGAACCCTATTGCAATTGCTGTTTTCTCGAAGAAGCAATACCCATTGGAGGCAACTGCACTCTGCATCTCACCGATGGCAGCCAGTTTCTTTGTTATTGATCGAACGGTAATCTTTGTGCCGGTTGCACATTCTGTACATGGTTGACTTTGCTCCATGTTAATATGCCAATTGCAGATTTTGTGCAAGGTTGACTATTTAATATTGAAATTGATTCCGTGTACAGTTAACTTTGCTCCATATTAATTTATATCAAACTTACAATTTGCACAGCTATAATATTCAAATTCAATATAAATAATTACATCAGCAAATATTCAAATCCAATATAAATAATTATATCCACAAAGATCCATCATTGAAAAAATTAGATTTCATTTTTTTTTTTATGTTACATGGTTGACTTTGCTCCATGTTAGTATGCCAATTGCAGATTTTGTGCAAAGTTGACTATTAAAATTTACAATATTAAAGAATAAATAATTACATCCAAAAATTAGATTTCATTTTTTGTATGTTACATGGTTGACTTTGCTCCATGTTAATAGGTCAATTGCAGATTTTGTGCAAGGTTGACTACGTAAATTTACAATATTAACGATTGATTCGGTGTACTGTTAACTTTGTTCCCTATCAATTTATATCAAACTTACAATTTACACAGCTATAGAAGTAAATATTCAAATTCAATATAAATAACTACATCTACACAGATTCATTATTGAAAAAATATAAAAAATACATTTCATTTTTTGTATGTTTTTTATGGACTTGTCTTTAATATGATTTTTTGGATTTTCTGGTGCTGGAATTTAGTGGAAATTTTTGAGGTCAAATCTTGATGTGCGTTATTTAAACTAGTTTTTTTTACTATATGCATGGATTTTGAAAAACTCTAGGGCACTTGAATTGTGAAGGGGTTACCCATCAAACTTGTGATTTCAATAAATTCCTACTTGATTTTAAATAAATTAGCCCTGAAAAACCCACAGGAAAAGCTTCCAAAAAGTCTCACTAAAGATAACTATGTTCTTTATCACTAAAATGTTGAAGTATTTAACAATGTTAATTTACATACTATTATTTCACCAGCATAGATCCATCCTAAGTAAGATCTAATATGAGCAGAGAATGATTTCACTTGTAAAATTCTTTAGAGTGCAAAATACAATGTGTTATTTTTCATTGTTTAAATTGTATTTTTGAATACTAAATAGAATTTATATAGAACTAAAAACTTACTTTTTTTATGATATATACATAAAAAAATTAAATGAATATAATATTAACTAATTTACATTAAAATATTTTACATTTCATCACATGTATGTTCTAAACATTTTATCCCTCAATTTAAAATGATTTTTATTATTAAATATTTAATATATGTTAATATATATTTCTGTTTTTAAATTTTATTGATAATTACATTTATAATATTTTTATATACAACATTTAATTTTTATTTGTAAAAAAAAAAGTTATATAGCAGTAACAATTTAATATCCATATAATTAGTTAATATTTATTTAAATTTTCTTTCGAAATATTTTGATACTAGTATAATTTTTACTTCTATTCATTTATTCATTTCTTATTAGAGTTGATATTATTTTTTTATTTAAAACTAGTTTTTAATTTTATTTAAAAAAATAGACTTTATAGACAAACTTCCACATCCCTTATACTAATTGTAAAACGAATCTGTAAGGTAAAAAGAATACTGACTATTTACCATTCAAAATTTTATCATGTCAAAATATTGCATTGTATTAATAAGCGTTTATCATGTCAAAGTATTGCATTGTATTAATAAGTGGAGTTAGGAATTCTTATAAATGGAAGACAGACACATTGTTGGTCAAACTTCGAAGTTTTTCGTTTCATGAATATTTTCCATTGCTACAAATAACGATGGGTTAATAAATAAATTTATTGTCTTTTTTATGTTCGTATTTAATGGATTTCGATCTAATATCGCTATCTCTAACTTGAGAAGTGGATCTGAAATATTGAACTCCCAATATATGATGAAGCATCGGGTAGTAATTTCAGCGCTGGAGCATTAGATTGAAGTTCATATACTCTCAGCACTTAAACATTAAAACTTGGTGTAACATCTAAATTATAAATTTGATAAAATATATAAATAAAAATTTGAGATATCATTATTATTGACATATAATCATTATAGGGTAATATATATATATATATTTAAATAGGTATATATTTATGGAAATATATGGGTGACATAACTTTTGTGTACATATCTTGAATGTGAATAAATGTTAATTAAATGCAGGTAAGGAAATTCGGCTGGGGATCTTTCTGATTAATTATGCACATAATTCATGGTGTACTGCATTGTATGGGCCCTTGTCTGTAGCTCTACGCGGTGGGCAATGTGGGCAATGATACCTCCATTTGATCTTGCCATTTGTCTTGGCTTTCCATTGTTGATTTTCCCTCTGCGATCTGATGGTAGGGATTGGATAGTGTTTAGCCCTCTAACCAATTCTTCGCGTCTAACCCCGGTTGTAATGCCCATAAGTCATTGGTGTGGTCGGGTGAGACGGACACGCCCACCAAGTGCGTTTAACCGAGTTTGGGCAAGAGTTGGCGACGGGCGCACGATGGGCAGGTGACGAGCCAAGCGGACGAAATGGCGAGTTGGGCACCCGCCCAAACGAGGCGATGAGCTAGCTGGGCGAGCGGGCAAGGTGACACGCAAAGAGTCGTTGGTAAAATGACTAAGTGTTGGAGCGTCGCGAACTTATATGGGTGGGCAGTCCCATGGGTGGGCGCCTCACACCAAGCTGTCGAGTTGGAAACATGGTGAAACACTGAAAGTCGGGTTAGCTTGGCCATAGGCTGAAGCCCCCACTTTGGCGAGCCATCATATAAATGGGCGAGGCATTGGTGGCAAAACATAACAACAACGGATCATCCCACAAGACAAGCGAGGAGCTCTGCAATTAGGGTCGAGCTCCCTTAGCAACGAGCTAGGATGAGCCCGCATGACGGGCGGTTGGAGTGAACACAGAAACAGCGAGATAGCAAAGTCAAGTGGCGGTTCAACCACAGGGCGTGGGCAGACTTGGCGGACGAGCTGCAGGTCGCCCGTCGAGTGAACAAGCCTACCTCGACGAGTTGAACGGCGGGAGTTTGGGTGTGGAAACTTGCGGGTAGGGTGACCCAGTGTATGGGCACCCACCAGTCGGCATGACGAGCTATGGTGGTAGCGAAGATGGGCAAACAACAAACGAAGACTAATGGGGCTGCACGAGCTATAGGCAAGTGCGCCCATGCTGAAATGGTAGATACGACAGTCATTTGGTGAAAATGCGGGTTGTGGCACCCGGGTTATGTCTTGGGTGAGGTTGAATAGTGCAACAGTCGGGTTGGTGGACCAGCCGAGCTACACGACATCAAGTTTTTGTAAAGTGTAAAAATGTCGGTTGAGTTCTTCTCCCGGTCATTTGTAAAGAAACAAAATTCTCTTATAAATCTTACTTGCATATTGTTAGATGTGTCTCTTTCTAGTTGAATGTTTTATTAATGTATTTTGCACATTAATGTTTTAAACATGGTAAATAAGATGAATGTTAGGCGTGTTGGGACTCAAAAATGTCATATTTTCATCCACCTTTTTCTTACATCTCATCGTCCCATTAACCTTTTATCATATCATTTTCATCCATACATTTGGGTTTCACCTTCTTATTTTCCATTTTATTCATTTTTGTATTACAAGTGAATTTATGATTAATTATTAGAAAATGTACATATTTTTATATATATCTCAAGAATATGTGAGTTTTGTGATGTGTAGGAAATATGTGAAAGAGACTTATCCATATCTCCTCCACCATATTAAGGAGATAATTATGCAAGCCTATTCCTAAGGAGAAAATCATGGAGGATTTGGTTGGCATATCTTATCCAATTCTTAAGGAGAAAATCATGGAGGATTTGGTTGGCATATCTTATCCAAGATATGTGAGAGATTTATGGAAGATTCAAAGGGATCATATTTTGTAATAATGGGAAAGTAGTTAAAAATGCTTGAAAGATTTGTGGGATCATATTTTGTAATAATGGGAAAACAGTTAAAAATGTTTGAGAGATTTGTGGGATCATATTTTGGGAAAGTAGAGAGATTAGTAGATGATCATTATGAGTTTGTTACTCATCCCATTGTATAAATAGGAGTACAATCTCCTCCATTTGTAATCTGGAAGTTTTTGTAATCTTAGAATTCTGAAATAAAGGATCATACTTCAATTTTGCTTCTACATCTGAGTCTCCATTGAAGTGGTGTGCTTGTGGAGTTATGAAGGCCCCCCATGGCCTCACTTGCATGCTTATTTATTTATAATTTACTTTATGTTTTTGTTTGATTTCAGCTTTCAAGTTTTCTTAAATGTTCTAATATTGGAAGGATCTTATTTGGAGGTGTTCTTGTAAGAGGACTGTAAGATCTTAGACAATTATTATATCTAGGTTTATTTCATTTCAGCTTTTAATTTCTTATTAGATGTTCTAATGTTGGAAGAGATCTTGTAGAATATGTTCTTGTAAGAGAATCATAGATCTCAGACAAATGTTAGATCTAGGCTTGATTAGTCCTTGAAAGAAATCTTAATGAATATGTTCCTGTAAGGGGATTTTAAGATCTTGGACAAATTAGGAATATTTCTAGATCTATATATTTTAAATAAGCACTTCTAATTTTACCTTCCCAGGTTGACATTAAATTAAACTCTAATTTGCTTCCGCATTTTAGACCACACATTTTGGCGCCGTTGCCGTGGAAGTGCAACTAGAAGGATTTAGTCTTTATTTTATGCATTTGTTTTTATGGACTAATTTGTGGAACCTGGTGACAGCAGGTTCATGAAGGAGTTCAAAGTTTGGAGCATTTTTATTTCGCACATAGTTATTTTAAATTCAACTTTTATTTTAAACCCCCAATTTCTCATTAATCCATCTACGAATGAGGACTTTGACAATGTTGAACAAGTACTTCTTGGAGAGCAAGGACAATAACCTTAAGCCAACTCTAAGACAGGATTCTCACATACTTGCAAAACATAATGTAAAATTTTTAAATCTTGATGTGAGCATGTTCGAATTTTTAGTCCGTAGATGGCTTCACTGGAAGCATGCTTTTACTTAGAAAATAAAACATCTTTTAAATTAATGTAGAATAGATTATAGAAATAAAAATGAGATCTCATTAAAAGACATTAGAATTCATTATCATTAGAAGTTTTTAGTTTTGTTTTAAAAAAAAATAAATCATCATGAATAAATAGTGGCACATATTTGCATTTCTATGTCTTGTTTCTATATCACGGGTGAGCCAGGAGCTTGATTATCGGAAAGATTTGTCTTCCGAGAGTCTAAATGCCCTCGTAACATTGCCGAAAGAGTGTAGATAATGCAAGGTTTTGTCGCAAATCTTAATTGTGTTTTATCCATCCACACTAACCTGCATAAATAAAAATAAATCAAGAGATTAGTATGCTCTCTTCCCGCGCTTCGTGCGATCTGGAAGATCAGAAAATCTATTGATTTATTCCAATAAAAATACTCTTGCTGGAGAACTAATCTGCAACGCAACAATAAAGAATTTTGTGAATGAGAAAAAGATCATCTTCAAAATGCAACCGCTTAAAAACGTCAGTTTTGAAAAGCAGTTTGTGATCAAACCAGGGAAAATATAGACAAACAAAGACATGGGGTTTTTCCATAATAGAATGAATTATATAACCCAAAAATAATTTGCTTAAATTCCTAACGGTCTAAGAGGAAATCGTGGTTCTGCGAGACCCTATTTTGGTAACTGCGTGAATAAAAACGGTTTTTACAATTAATGTGTAGAGAATTATGGGTTTTGTTGGCAGTGACGCAGATTTTGAGCTTAAAAAGACATGGTAATTCTTTTCTTTGGGCATTGATTTAAAAACAAACATTGATGAGTTTGGAAACTTCATTTTAGAGTTAGTTTATTTTGATAATTTTTCTTTATTAGTTTTTAATAAATAGAATTGTGTTGATTTTACCATTTCAAAAAAAAAAAAAAACTCATACTAAATGATAAGATTGAAAAAAAAAAATTAGTTTTTAATTTGTTGATAAAAAAAAAATAATAAATAAATAAATCAAAACATATATATATATATATATATATATATGTATATATATATGTCTTCATTACATTTGATAATTTCTTTTTAAATTTGTTGTTTAAAAAAGAAAAAAAACATTCACAAAATTCACACAGATTTGAAAATAAAAAAATGGAACACTTGGAAACAAATTTTGAGGAACGATTTATCAAACATTTGGAGGATTCTATAAATGATGATTATCTTGTTTCAATAGCTTCAAGTTGGCATAACATATTTCTATTGAATGCTTTTATATCACATACTAATATGCAGACCACAACAGATCTTTCTAATGCCAATCTTTTTGCCGAGCATATTTCATCTGACCCCAACAAGGAGTATTACTTTTCATGGTTATTTTTAAGAAGGGATTGATTTTAATATCATGATAAAGTCAATTTCAACACTTTGATTGTCCTTAATATGTTTTATTTGGTATGAAATTTTTGTGTAAGAATCATGAAGGAAATTGCCATTTCTTCTTGAACACACTTATGTTTTCTTTTTGCCAAGTTTTTTTACAGGTTACAGGATAATCAAGTGATCATAAGGAAATTACATTGTGACGACAATTGGTCTTCCAAAGACTAAAATTCATGAAAAATTATAAAGACAAATCCAAATCCACAACCACTACCTTGCACCTCCCTTTTTGAAGCAGATTTTGAATTCCACCAATTGTAAACCCATAAAGCATGACATTTCCATATCCATTTTTCCCAGCAAGAGTTCATCTTCATACACCATGCATTTCCTTACATTCATTTTTGGACGCTCGAAGTCATTCCCTTTCCATGATTACGTTGCCTTGTTTTCCTCGCCATGCTGATCTACATTGCTTGTCCGTGAGTTCTTTCCATTATAGTCCTACCAGATCTTTTTGTACAAACTCGCATTGACTGATGTGGGATTCCTTACGGCTCACCTTTCAACAAGTCTTGCCCCATCGACATCAACACCTTATCTGGGAAATAGACTAGAGTTCCTTTAGAGTACCTAGAGGCTTGCATGCCTTAGTGGCAAGTTCTCTCGTTGACAATCATAGGAATACATCAATGTCCCTTGATCTTCAAATCTTGCAAGTGGCTCGACCTCGACACATCCATTCGCACTTCGCAATATGTACTCCAGTACCTTGGCACTCATTAACATCAATGGTGAGTTGTCTCGCATTGGTTAACGACATACATCAATGGCCGGTAATCCAATGATTTCTATTCATGCTCGACATCGACACATTCATTCGCATGTTTAGAATTGTACCATCGGGTTTGTAGCGGGTGAAGAATATACACTTTTTCACGACTCCCTCAGCAATTACAGCAGTATGCATTCTGATCTATGAGAGTACCACAGTTACACTTTCAGCATTTATCTTTTCCATGATTCAGCATCAACAGTTCAGATTCCTTCATCTCCCAAGATCCAATTACAACAACATCAGTGACATTTTCCTGATCCAGCAGTAGCAATAGCTACATTCCTCTTGCATAGCTCATCATTCTTGGGTAAGTAGAGGTATGTTGTTTTCTAATCTTTAATCATGCAATTCCTTATATGCTAACTTGAATATTTTGGAAAATTCCCTCACCATGCTACATTTTCCTTCATGAGCCATGTCAAGTTGCATGAGGGCATGCAACCAATTCAGTTGAGGGGGGGAGAACTATAATCACTACATATTCAAATCCATGATTCCATTTCTTCACCACTATCACTCCATTTACCATTCACCAACATTTATTTCCAATGATACTTTGTTGCACTTTGCTTCATATGCAATATTGGCATGCTTCATTAATATTACAAAAAGTCTTTCTTATGCACATTGATAGCTTATGATTTCCAGTGAGTGTTTACATTATTATTGAAGAAAAGAGAACAGAAAACAAAATGAATGTTGTTAACACAAGAACCAACATTCTTTGTATTCATGGTTGTCACACAAGAACCAACCATAAGAAAATGTAAATTGTTACTCATGTCTTTCACATATCCTGGAAACATTTATTATTAAAAGACATCATCATGTAAAGCCAAAGTTCAAGATGCCAAATGTTCTAAAAGAGACCCATGCATGGTTGCATGAGGACATGCAACAAGTTCAGTTGGGGAGGATGTTGGGACTCAGAAATGTCATATTTTCATCCACCATTTTCTTACATCTCATCGTCCCATTAACCTTTTATCATATCATTTTCATACATACATTTGGGTTTCACCTTCTTATTTTCCATTTTATTTATTTCTGTATTACAAGTGAATTTATGATTAATTATTAGAAAATGTACATATTTTTATATATATCTCAAGAATATGTGAGTTTTGTGATGTGTAGGAAATATGTGAAGAATTAATTCCAAGAGATTTATCCATATCTCCTCCACCATATTAAGGAGATAATTATGCAAGCCTATTGCTAAGGAGAAAAGCATGGAGGATTTGGTTGGCATATCTTATCCAATTCCTAAGGAGAAAATCATGGAGGATTTGGTTGGCATATCTTATCCAAGATATGTGAGAGATTTATGGAAGATTCAAAGGGATCATATTTTGTAATAATGGGAAAGTAGTTAAAAATGTTTGAGATATTTGTGGGATCATATTTTGTAATAATGGGAAAGCAGTTAAAAATGTTTGAGAGATTTGTGGGATCATATTTTGGGAAAGTAGAGAGATTAGTGGATGATCATTATGAGTTTGTTACTCATCCCATTGTATAGATAGGAGTACAATATCCTCCATTTGTAATCTAGAAGTTTTTGTAATCTTAGAATTCTGAAATAAAGGATCATACTTCAATTTTGCTTCTACATCTGAGTCTCCATTGAAGTGGTGTGCTTGTGGAGTTATGGAGGGCCCCCATGGCCTCACTTGCATGCTTATTTATTTATAACTTACTTTATGTTTTTGTTTGATTTCAGCTTTCAAGTTTTCTTAAATGTTCTAATATTGGAAGGATCTTATTTGAAGGTGTTCTTGTAAGAGGACCGTAAGATCTCAGACAATTATTAGATCTAGGTTTATTTCATTTCAACTTTTAATTTCTTATTAGATGTTCTAATGTTGGAAGAGATCTTGTAGAATATGTTCTTGTAAGAGAATCATAGATCTCAGACAATTGTTAGATCTAGGCTTGATTAGTCATTGAAAGACATTTTAATGAATATGTTCCTGTAAGGGGATTTTAAGATCTTGGACAAATTAAGAATCTTTCTAGATCTATATATTTTAGATCAACACTTCTAAGTTTACCTTCTCGGGTTGAAATTAAATTAAACTCTAATTTTCATCCGCATTTTAGACCACACAAGGCATAGTTCGGAAAACAAGTTAAAGATGGAAAAAGTTAAGTGTTTGGCCGCTGTCGTACATTGGCCAATTCAAGAAAAAAGAATTGAGGGCGTGACAAATGGTATCGGAGTAGATTTCAACGACCAGATATGTATGCAGTTTGAAGTTTTGAGTAAGAAATCTTGGATTCATAGTTTGGGTTTCTTGGACTTGGTGGTTCATGGCAAGACCATCCAAGCATTGGTGGATATGGGGGCCACACATAAATTCATGATGACACGGCTAGTAAAAGAAGTTGGGTTGCAGATCTTTCCATCGGATGTGGAGGTCAAGGTAGTGAACTCAAGGGCTAGAGTGGCAGGTTTGGCACATGAAGTGTCGATGCAAATCAAAGACTAGCAAGGTTGGTTGGACTTCACGGTGATGGAGATGAATGATTTTGATGTGATATTGGGGCAGGATTTTTTGAAGGGCAATAGAGGAGTCATTGTCCCCTTCTACGATGAGGTTATGTTGATTGGAGGATCATAGACTTGGACTTTTCCTACTCATAATCAAAGGAAGGAAGTCAAGGTGCAACTTGTTTCTGCACTGAGTTTGGAGAAGGCTATGCAGGAGTCAGATGTAGAGACATATGTGATAGTTATCAGAGAGGTCAATAGCAATGATGGAGTGGAGACACCTGTTCTAGCTAAGATTTTCGAGGTGCTGGCCAAATATGTAGATTTGATGCCCAATGAGATACCAAAGAAGTTTCCACCAAGGTGTGCGGTGAATCATAGCATTGAGCTAGAGCTAGGGAAACAACCTCCAGCTAAAGCTCCTTATCAGTGGTCAAGTTCTGAGTTGGAGGAGTTGAAACGACAGTTAAAGGAGTTAACTAATGCAGGTTTCATAAGACCTTCAAGGTCCCCCATGGAGCTCCAGTATTGTTCCAACGAAAGAAAGATACAAATGAGCTACGGATGTGTTGTGATTATCATGCTCTCAGCAAGAAAACGATAAAGAACATATATCCTTTGCCATTAGCTGCAGATTGCTTCGATAATCTTGCAAAAGCCCAAGTGTTTTCCAAGATCGATTTGAGGCATGGGTACTATCAGGTGCAAATAGTAGAAGGAGATGAGAGGAAGACTGTGATTGTGATGAGGTATGGAAGCTTTGAGTTCCTTGTCATATCATTCGGGTTGTGCAATGCTTCTACTACGTTTTGCACTTTGATGAATGATTTACTATGTCCATACTTGGATTCGTTTGTGGTGGTGCACTTGGACAACATCTTGGTGTACAGTGATAACATGGAGGATCATAAGAGGCACTTGGCTTTGGCGTTCGAGGCATTGAACAAGAGTTAGTTGTACTTGAAGAAGTCGAAGTGTGTGTTTGTCCAAACCGAGATTTCGTTCTTTGGACATATTGTGGGTCAAGGATACATATGGATGGAGCCGAACAGGGTGAAGGTGATAGAGGATTAGGTTGAACCAAAGAATGTCCATGATATGAGGGTGTTTTTGGGCATGACCAACTACCAATAGAAGTTTGTAGAGGGGTATTCCAAAGTAACATCATCATTGACATACCTTATGAAGAAGGACAAGCGATGGAGTTGGACGAAGAAATGTTAGATGGCATTTGATGATTTGAAGAAGAGGATGGCTTCAGCACCGATACTGAAGTTACCAAACTTCAAGCAACCAATTGAGGTACACACAGATGCTTCAAATTTTCCGATAGGAGGGGTTCTTATGTAGGATGGGCATCCGGTGGCATATGAGAGTTAGAAGTTGCAGGATAGAGAACAGAGGTCTCCAGTTCATGAGAAGGAGATGATTGTGATCATCCACTATTTGCAGGTATGGAGACATTACCTGATTGGGAATCCTTTTGTTGTCAAGATTGACAATGTTACAGCAAGTTATTTTGCATCACAGCCAAAGCTGTTAGCAAAGCAAGCTCGTTGGCAGGACTTCTTGGCAGAGTTCGACATGACTATTGAGTACAGACTGGGAAGACTCAATACAGTTACAGATGCCCTTAGAAGGAAGGGGCATCTAGTAGCATTGGAGGGGGAGGAATATCGGGAAACATGAAGTAGGATTCGAGTACAAATGAAGGAAGAGATGCAGAATAAGCTCAAGGAGAGCATTGAGACTGATACTCAGGTGCAAAATATAGTGAAGCAGATAAAGGAGGGGAAGACACAGGAGTTTTTTCTATGAGATGGACTCTTATTCTTTGGGAACTGGCTCTATATTCCGAAGTCATCTGGGCTTAGGAGGCACCTTTTGAAGGAATGCCATGATTCTCCATGGGCTGGCCACCTAGGGCAACATCGTTCTTTGGCATTATTGGGGAGAGGATTCTTTTAGGAAAAGATGAGGGAGGATGTAGAGGAGTATGTACATATGTGCATCATTTGTCAGCAAGACAAATCGGACACTGAGAGGCAGGGAGGATTGTTGCAGTCTTTATCGATTCTAGAGAGACCATGGATGAGTGCCTCGATGGACTTCATCACTCAGTTACCACAAGTACAGGGGTATAATGAGATCATGGTCATGGTCGATCATTTTTCCAATATGTTGTCTTCATTCCAACAAAGATACCTTATGGAGCTGAGAAGATTGCGGAGTTGTTCTTAAATAACATAGTGAAGTATTGGGGAATGCCCTTGAGCGTTGTGTCGGACCGAGATCCATGATTTACAGATAGATTTTGGACCACATTGTTCAAGCTAGTTGAGACAGAATTGTTGATGAGTTCAAGTTACCATCTGCAGACAGATGGGCAGACTGAGTGAATCAATGCATTGCTAGAGGACTACTTGAGACATTATGTGACGACTGATTATAAGAATTGGCATGAACTCTTAGATGTAGCTCAGTTCAACTACAACATGCAGAAAAGTTCCGTGACAGGGTATAGTCCATTTGAGTTGGTAACTAGATAGTTGCCAGTTGCTCCTCACATGGTATTGACAGGAGGTTTCTTGAGGAGTCCTCATGCGAAGAAGTTCATGAAGGCTTGGGATGAGACTTTGGAGTTATCATGGTTGCGCTTGCACGAAGATGCAAGGAGGATGAAGAAATGGGCAGATAAGGATAGGTGGGAAGCACACTTTAGTGTGGGAAATATGGTTTTTCTCAGGATTACCAGAGATCAGTTTAAGCCACCTAAGGGGATGCGAGATCTTTGATGAGGAGATATGAGGGGCCATTTTGGGTAAAAAAATGAGTGGCCGAGGTTGCCTATGAGTTGGAGCTTCCGCTCCACATGCATGAGAAACATCATGTTTTCCATATCAGTCAATTGAAGAAGTGTTGACTTGATGCAGAACATCTAGACAGGGTAGAGTCGCCATGTGGACCAGCCATGATTGTTGACAGACCAAATCTTTTGTTGGAGAAGATTTTGGATCTTCAAACGATGATACTTGGGAGTAAGATGAGATGGGAATTTCTCATTATCTAGAAGGATGCACCGGAGAAGGATAGTTAGGAAATGGAGGACTCACTGTGAAGGTGGAAGAAAAAGATTGTGAAGTACAATAGGAAGCTACGAAGGATAGCCGGATTGCTGAGGATGACAATGACTTTAGGTGGGGGAGAATGTAATGCCCACGATTCATTGGTGTGGTTGAGTGAGACGGGCACAGCCACCGGGTGTGTTTAACCGAGTATTGGTGAGAGTTGGTGATGGGTGCACGATGGGTAGGCAACGAGCTGGGTAGACAGAACAGCGAGTTGGGTGCGCACTTGAACGGCGTGACGAGCTAGTTGGGTAAGTGGGCGAGGTGACATGTGAAGAGTCGTTGGTAAAATGACTAAGTGTTGGAGTGTCGCGAACTTATATGGGTGGGCGGTCCCATGGGTGGGTGCCACACACCAAGCCAACGAGTTGGAAACGTAGTGAAACGACGAAAGTCGGGTCGGCTTGGCCATGGACCGAAGCCCCCACTTTGGCAAGCCATCGTATAAACGGGCAAGGAACTGGTGGCAAAAAATAACAACAATGGATCATCCCACGAGACAAGCGAGGAGCTCTGCGGTTAGGGTCGAGCTGCCTTAGTAGTGAGCTAGGATGAGCCCGCATGATGAGTGGTTGGAATGAATGTAGAAATGATGTGATAGCATAGTCGGGTGGCAGTTCAACCGCAAGGCGTGGGTAGACTTGTCGGACGAGCCGCAGGTTGCACCGCCGGGTGGATGAGCCTACCATGACGAGCTGAACAATAGGAGTTTGGGTGTGGAAACTGTGGTAGTGAAGTTGGGCAGACAACAAACAAAGAGTGGTGGGGTTGCACGAGCTACGGGCAAGTGTGCCCATGTTGAACGATATGATAGATGTGACAAGCGTTCAGTGGAAACACGGGTTGTGTCTCGGGTGAGGTTGAATGGTGCAGCGGCTGGGTCAGTGGATTGGCTGAGCTACATGATAGTGGGTTTTTGTAAAGTGTAAAAATTTCGGTCGAGTTATTCTCCCAGTCATTTGTAAAGAAACAAAATTCTATTATAATTCTTACTTGCATATTGTAGGACTGTGTCTCTTTCTGGTTGAATGTTTTATTAATGCATTCCACAAATTAATGTTTTAAACAGGTAAATAAGATGAATGTTAGGCATAGTTCAGGAAACAAGTTAATGATGGAAAAATTTAAGTGTTTGGTCGATGTCGCATGTTGGGAAATTCATGAAAAAAGAATTGAGGGCATGACACCAGTGGTCTCATTTCTTTTGTCGCTCCTCTGCATCGTGTTGCTCTGTAATGGATCTGATTGCAGTACTCTCCGAGAATTGAAAATAGTGGAGACTGATATACTCATCGAAGCAGGTATGCCTTTCAGCTGGGTAACCCTGAACTTCAATTTCTTGAGTTGAAGGTCTAATACTTGCTTGGGTATTTGCTTTAAGACCATACTAAGGTTCCTCACCACTGTTTAGGAATGTCTCATGAAGTTTTGGGATGGAGGAAGGAAGAATGCACCTTTGACCATCTGCGGCAGGTATATAATTTCCATAGCAAGATTTCGTGGTGATTGTTCGAACATTTCTGGTTCTTAAGGGTTTTCATTCTAGACTTCTCTTGCATTAAATTCTTGATATATAACTAAGCTTCATCTTGCTTTTACAGGTAGGCGACTTGTCGAGGCCGTGTCCTTAACTGAGGTAAGATTCCTTCTCGGTTATGGTTGAGTTTTTGTAAACAAGTAGAAGGTTATTTACCTCCACTAACATTGACTGACTCACAACTTCTGAAACATGTATGCCACCTTTCGGAAGGTCTATTGTTCTGAACCGTGGCCCTTAAGTTCATAAGAGCTTACAATGTTCCCAATGATTTTCAAGTTGGAGCTAAATCTTTGATTACTGTCCCGAATTAAGTTGTTTATCGGTTTTAAGAAGAGGGATTTTCCCTGATAGCTCATTTAGGTTGTTAATGTTTAAACACAGGTTTTCTTAACCTTTATTTTTCTGGGTTATTTGACAAGCTCTAGTTGTTGATAGTTTTCATGTTTTGAAATGTAAGCTATGAATATTTCAAAGGCCTTCGAGTTTGTCTCCACTTGTTTTGAGGGATGAATGTAGTAACTATTTTAATTAATTTGAGAGGAGGCTGAGAATGCCATCAATCAGTTGTTCTGATGGCATCGACTGCTTCATCGTCTTCTATAATTAATCAACATTATACTATTTCCTTTTGAACTTAACTATGTTATGTGAATGAATCACTGCGTTTTCACTTTTCCTGTGTATGGGTATCCTGTGATATGGATGATAGAAAAACTAGATTTATTTAGCTGTGATAGTTTCTATGAAAAGACTCTTGATGTGATATTTATGGTTTTGTTATACATCTTTGTTCATTGTGTCAACATTTGATGCTTAGATTTTCATGCTATGATAACTGATTACTTTACTCAGAGTAGGACATTGTTCGATTTATCTTTTATGTTTCATTAGTAATGATGATTATTGTACATTTCATTGAGAGGTTGTTTAAGCTTTTCTTTACTGTATTAATAGTTTATATGCACAGGGATGCATTCTAGAGTTTATATCAGTATTATATCAATAACACTACTCTAGAATTTATCTTTTTTTTATGCTAGAAATTAATAAGTCGACCATTTGGTTTATCCATCTTTTATTGATTATCAAATAAATCCCCAATTATTAGTTAAGTAGTCAGCCTTCTACTTTATTTATTTACCTGTAATTCAAATATTAATAGCTACTGTACATTAAATCCTTATACTCTTTCTACAAAATTATATTTTTAGTTCAGTAATAAATCTTTAAAATCTTGCTACCTTAGTTATATGTTAACATGTAATAAAAATATATTTGAAAGTTCTCTCCTCCCAGCCACGAGTCTGGAAATCAAGTCCAGACTCTCCCCTGAGCACCTTTTGTCTTTTACGCTAGATATAGTCTAGTTACAGTCAGTATTATGGGCCTCAGGACTATCGTCCAACCTCAATCTCTGTACTCTCTTATCGACTTTGTTGAGTAACTTTTCCAATTAGTTTTTTCCACCCAGCTCTAGGATAGCCTTTTTTCTCTTCTCCCCCCCTCTATATTTCCCTTCTTAGGCAGAGGGTAACTATTTCTTGGCAACCGTTTCTTTTAAATAAACTAAACTGTTTTATTTTTGTTAAAGTTTTAATACCTATAATTTAGGTAATTACAATATATGTTTCTTGGCCTTCCAGCCTAAGTTAGTTAATATTCCCCATCAAAATGTAATAAAACTTCAAATATCATTTACTAAGAATCCACTTAATGATCTTAGTAGTCTTTATGCAACTTGGGGTGTTACATCTCCCTCCCCATATGAGGAACATCGTCCCTAGTATTCTTTCCACTTTCAGAAAACAATGTCAGATAAGCCTTCCACATAAATTCCTCCTCTTCCGGGCCAAAGTGCTCCCATTGCACTTTAACCTAGGCGATGGCTTGATTCCACAAGTTGGCTTCCTGCTGATCGAGAATATGAAGAGGTTCTTTCAGTAACTCTGCTTTTGGCTCGACCTGCACCATAAAAACAGTTCTCAGTTACTTCTGTATTGATATATTTTCAGTTTCAATAGTAATGATGATTATTGTACATTTCTCCAAGAGGTTGTTTGAGATTTTATTTACTGTATTGATAGGTTATATGCAAGGGATGCATTCTAGAGTTTATATCAGTATTCTATCTTTTTTTTTCCCATGGAAAAATTCATAATTTCATTAGTGGAAGAAATTACATTTTGTAGATGCATATGCATATTCCGATATTTCTATCGACATAAAACATAACCGAAGAAATATCAAAAAACTTCTACCAATGTCTCTGGGTAGTAGCCCCAACAGAGTCGGGGAGGAGTCCAAAAAATGTTCCTAACAACCGAGTAAATATTATCTTGATCCACGCAGGGAGATAATACCAAAAATATGTGCACCACCAAGCATAATGGCCACATAACAGTGTATAAATAGTAAAATAAATATGTACAATATCTGAAAAAACTATCCTATAATTAGACCATAATGTCCATAAAGGGTTTGTGATAATACTGGTAGCTAACTCCATCAATCTGCTCAGTAATCAGCTAGATGCCCTGCTCCTGGTTCACGCCTTCTTTGGAAAGACGATCAGCCGCTGAGTTCTGCTCCCTATAGATGTGATTACATGAAAAGAAATCAAAATTGGAGATCAATATTAATGCTTCATCTAGAATGTGTCTTAATGAAAAAGACCAGCAATAGGAACACTTATTCAACCATTTGCAGACAATCATAGAGTCACCAAACAATTTCAGAGCATGGCATTTCTTCTCTATAGCAAAACAGATGATATGATAGGTAGATTTAAGTTCATAAAATTTATTAGTGCCCCCTCTCAATCCCATGGAAATCCAAAATGAGTGCCTCCCAGATAGGTGAAGGATAGCCTCCCCACCCACAACCTTCCACCTATGCAGCCCCATCAAAGTATGCCCAGGGATGGTTGGGATTAATCAGTTCTTGAGTGATGATTCAAGCTCTAGTAATGGGCGAGTCATCAGGGATGAGGTCATAATTAGCTTTGATCCAGACTGCAATGATAGTCCAACAAGGAGGGGAATTTTGAAAGATAAGCTAATTGCGGGCTATCCAAATAGCCCAACAGAACAGCAATGGGATATTTCTTAGTTTGTGGGGTGTGACAGAGGAATACCACATGTCCCAGGCCATGTCTAGAGTGCCCTGTAGCCAGCAGCAATTAGATGCGATAGCAGATGATACAAGCTTCCATAAGTGGCGAATGACTAGGCAGTTCAAAAAAATGTGGGAAGTAGATTCACCATCTTTATGGTAAAAATGACACCAGTGAGGGCCAAAGAATGATCACTTCATCAGGTTATCCCCCGTTGGAATTTTATTCCTCAGAATGCACCACATTAAAAGTTTGGATCTTGGAGGCGCCTTGAGTTTCCAGAGGTGTTTCCACCAATTGTGTAGTATGGGGGGCTTTCTAGGATCCGCCAATGCAATGTATCCCTCCTTTGGAGTGTATCTCCTTGATTTCGCCAATGCCTAGATGATTTCGTCATCTCCCCTTGTCAAATGGATATGCGCCTCAATGAGGGCTTGAATATAGCTCCTCCAATGCTACTACCAAGGTGGAGGAATGTTGAGTTGGAGATCAGTTTTCCAAGCCTGTTGAAGAAATGTGGTGTTGTTCTCATCAAAAATGTGTGCAAGGAGGGTGATTTGTTGCTCCCTTAGGTGCAATAAGAGATCTGGAGGTAATCTATGCATATTCCCACAGTCGATCCATGGGTCAAGACCAATGTGAACCCTGTTCCCTGAATGTATTCTTTAGGTGATACCCTCGCAGATGGGATCCATAGCTTTCAGTACAGCCTTCCAAATTATCGAAATACCTGTGTAGTGCCTAGCCGGTCTTCTTATCCATTCTAGAACATTAGTAGGGGTGATATATTTAGAGTAGGCCACTCTTGTCCACAGACTGTCCAAAGCAACCAAATGTCAACCAAGTTTAGCAGCCAGGGCTGAGGAAACTTTGTCAAGCTTTTTGAGTCCCGAGCCACCCCATTTCTTTGGAAGAGTGAGGGCATCCCATTTTGCCCAGGAAAATATTCTTCCCAGCTAATTACTCCTCCATAAGAATCTGCAGTAGATATTTTGTATCCTCGCCAGAATGCCCCGAGGAATCCATGCTAGAGACATCTAATAGACCGGGGTCACTTCCAGAACACTCTTGATGAGTGTCAAATGGCCAGCATGAGATAAGAATCTTAAGTACCATGTATTTAGCCGTTTTTCTAGTTTTACAATGAGCCAAGTCCAGTCTGCAATCTTATATCTTATCGGATTTAACTTGTATCCCAAATATTTCAACCCCTCCTCCAAAGCAATCAAAGTAAAGTTAAATCTGTGGAGGGCATAATGAATTTCATGCTGAGAGCAGGTCGCAATCATCAAAGTAGATTTTCCTTCATTAATGATCATCCCAATGGTCTTTTTAAATAATGAAAAAAATATCTCTGATCGATGTTATGTCCCCCACACTTCCATTGAGAAATAACAGCACGTCATCCACGAAAAGAAGGTGTGTGAGTGTGCAGTCGTCTTTAATATTTATACTAGAGAGTCTACCTCTTCTATGCTTTTCCGTTATTATCCGACCAAGGCCTTCCATTATCACAAGGAAAAGCAGAGGGGAGAGAGGAAACCCCTGTCGCAAACCACGAGCCGAGGAAAAAAAGGGAGATGCACTCCCATTGCCCAATACGCTGAAAGGAATGTTAGTGATGCATCCCATAATCCATTTAATGAAAATTAAAGGGAAACCAAGGTGGGTAAGAAGCATTCTTAGATATAAACAATTCACCCAGTCAAATGCTTTATATAAGTCCACCTTCATTATCATACATTTTCTTTTCTTGATGTGTAGAGTGTGTAAAACTTCCTGAGCTGTTTCGATCACCTCATGAATTTGTCTATCCTTCAAGAACACAAATTGTTCAGGCAGGATGTGCTTAGATAAGATAGGCTTCAATCTATTTGCGATAATTTTTGCTATAATCTTATACAAACAGTTGCAAAGCGATATGGGGCGGAATTCATCAAAGGTGGACGGATTGTCAGCTTTTGGGATCAAAGAAATGAATGTGGACGTAATGGCTGCTTCCAATCATCCTGAAACCCTAGACTCCTCGACAACTCTAAGAAGATCTTGCCCAATCAACTCAAAAAATGACAAATAAAATTCGATGGACCATCCATTAGGTCCAGGGCTTTTATCCTTGTTGAACCATTTTAATGTGTCCTCCAACTCCCCCAAGGTGACCTCCTGTATCAATTCCTCCTCCTCATCTTGTTCCACATATCTTGGGAAGAGCTGAGCGACCTAGATAATTTCTGCTAGGTTGATCTCTCTGGGGTCACTATAGGCCTGTTTAAAGTGTGAACTTGCTAGAGAGGTGAGTTGAGGGAAAGTGTGTGTTGTCCTTCCCCATTCATCTTGCATTTTCCAAATAGTATTGATTTCTTTCCTCCCATTTGCAAATTTATGAAAGAATTTAGTATTTGCATCCCCTTCCTGAATCCAGATGGCCTTGCTCCTCAATCTCCATTTGTCTTCCTTTTCCTTGAGGATCTTGCCACGGGCAGAGTAGAGGGATGTGATGCTATTCTGGTGCTCCTCAGATCTGAATAGGCCTCCCTACACTTTTTCAAATACCTCCAGTTCCTTCTCAATTAGTCTCAATGATTGATCATCCTGAAGTATTTTTTAATGGGCCTAGTTTTTAGACATCTTCTTCAGCTCCGTTAAGTTTCTGATAAATTAGGTCGTAGTTGTATCTCCAACCCCTGGTGGGTTTTATTTCCAAAAGTCAGTAACCATACTGATATATGTCGCATCCTTAAGCCAGGTAGAACTGAACTTGTAAGGACCCTTCAGCCTATCTCTGCCTCGTCCTATTTCCATATAAATTGGCAAGTGATCAGAGAACCCTCCTATCCCAACCCATTGTCTAATATTGAGTCCCAACTCCATAACCTGCTCCTTGACCAGAAAACAGTCCAATCTCCTAGTAAGGCCATTTCCCCCACCCTATTATTCCTCCAAGTGGCCTGTAATTTGCAACAGGGATGTCTGTCAGGTGGTGGAGTTTCAAAAAGGACAAGAAGTAATCTGAGAGAGAGTCCCTTTGTGCTCACTGGCCCCAAGATTCGGCACAGCCTATAGAAAAGTTTAGATCCTCTCCAACAATCAGGTTACCATTTGAAAATTGTTCCGAATCGAGAAGGCGGTCCCAGAAAACAGGGCGATTCAGGAAAGGACCATAATATTAACCACTCTGAAGGGGGTCCCCAACTCAGCAGAGTGTACATCAACCCCAATAAAACCCTGTCCTCCCCAGCATCTGATTTCTTTAATAGTTCAAGTATTTAAGCCCAAATCAATACCTCTAGAGCAGCCTTGAGCATCCAATCCTGAGAATCTCAAGCCCGCGAGATACAAGGGTCCGAGCTATATCACTTGTTTGTCCCAAGGTATCCTGAAGGAAAATGATATTCAAAGAGTCGGCAGAGAGTAACCAATGGAGTGCTAGTTTTTTGTCAAGCCTAGCAAGCCCTTTACAATTAAAGGATAGAATCTACATGGGGGGGGGGGGGGGATAGCGGTTGTCTTGCTCTTAAGAAACCACAACGATAGTAGATTGCTTTCCCAAAGGCTATGTCAACATCAGCTTGAGCTTGTGCGATTTTTATATCAGAAGATGACCTCGGCGGAGATTTTTGGAAGGGAGGGGGTGGAGAACTATCCAGTCCAACCTAAGTCCTTATTTGATTGCTCGCACGAGACCAGTAATGGTAATCGAGGGGCCAAGGGCCGTCCTACAATGTAGCCGAGACTGTGGTGGGGGTACAAAGCAGATTTGCAGAGGAGAGGGAAGCAAATGAGCGTTGAGGGGGGTGGTAATTATCACAAAACTTGGTATACATAGGGCTCCAAGGGATATCAGTACCCAGACCAATAATTGTTCAGATATTGAATTATGAATATTAGAAAAGCATTGTGTGGTGGGTAAGTGATAGAAATGCATACCCGCAAAATAGGAATCTCCCGAGGCCATCACTGCAATGCCAAGAACGAGTGGAGCGGGACAATGAGGCGGATGACCATGCTTCCTTGGAGTGTTCTGGACCAACTCCGCTGAATGCAAACCAGGGCTCGAAAATGTACCTGCTCCCCCAGAGTGTGGAGTAGAGATCCTATGCAATTTCTCATAGGCATGAGGCAATTCCTCTCTAGCAGGGTCTCCATGAGACAGAGTATCCAGTTCTGGTGAAACTTGGGGAAAATGCCTCACTGATTTCCTACTATTCCATTTGTTCAGTGGACAACCTTTGAATAAGTTCCCCACCTTGTGGCAACGTCTAAATCTAAAAGGTACCCCTTCATAGTCCAACATTTGCCTCCGTGTCATATCCATCCACTGTATGTTGATATATTCCTGGAGCCCTCCAGATAGTTCCATGTGTACCAAGATTCTAGCATAAGCCATTCTTCCTGTCGTGATATAAGATTCATCATGAGTAAGATACGAACCCATGGCGTCCCCAATCTGTCTGAATATCTGCTCAATCCAGAAGTGAACTGGAAGACCCAAGAGACGTACTCAAACCAATCTTGTCCCCGCCTTTTCTGTCTCTGGATAGAACATTGGAGTCCATCTTCAGAAGAGGACTGGTGCTTGATCAATGTGCCAAATTGTAGTGAGGACCCAATTGGTTTGGGTAATGCTTTTGAAGCGCACTGTGAACCAACCTCGCACAAAGGTTTGTACATGAGGGGGTTGCGACAGATGGTGTCCCCAGACCTCCATCGTCCACTTCTAAAGCCTCTCAATGATGTAGTGTCTGCCCCTAACAGGACCAACCAGAACCTTTTCTACCGAGTCCATAGCCTCGCTAAAAGGAGTGTCTTTTGCTAGTTTTAAAAATATTTCATTGCTGCTCAGGGGGAGGCACTTCTTCCTTTTAGAAGTCCATTTTTGCTTGATGTTCACGTCTGTTGTCACCGTATCCACTAGAACATCCACTCGTGCAGCCTTGTCTTTCCCTGTCAATGGAGATTTTGCCTATAGATTGTCGAAGAACCCTATGATAATGCCTATTTCCATGAAATTTCCTTGTGGAGGGTTTCCTGAGTGTTGAGGAGTTGAGAAGACCGGTGCCTTGCTGTCTTGTGCGTGAGGAAAGCCGTCCGTGGGTTTATTCAACTCAATCCCCACAGGATATGATCCTAAACCCAACCCAAGAGCCTGAGAGTCTGGCATATTGCAGCAGAAAGCCTCCGAAAAGGGTTCCCTGAGCGGTTGAGGACCCACATAATCATGAATGGTCGTAGCTTCTAGTGCTATCGAGATAGAGGGAATGTGTTTATGAGAGAGTGAGGGTAGGGCATCCACTTCTGAAGCCAGGTCATGCTCAAATGTTAAAAATTCATCCACTATTGACCCGGTCTGTGGCCATATCGGCAGTTGTTCCATAGAAACCGTGGAGAATACTTCTTTTGCTTCCATAACTGTCAAGAAATCGAGCTGAGAACTGCCTGAGGGAATGTCGGTGGGGGACCAAAAACCATCTAGGGGTAAACAAAGAATAAATTAACCTATTCAAATAACCACAAGCAGCTAAGGTTGAACAAGCTGCGAAGTTTCCGAGAAATTCTCAGGTGTGTTGATATACTCCGCCAAAAGGTAGGCTATATTCCGAGTCCCTAAAAATCCATCCTCCAAAACAACCCACAAACTAGAACATTGTATTAAGAGATGGGTGAAGACCCACCCCTACGCCCTCGTGAAGAAACATAGAAACAGAAAGGAAAATCCTATCCCAACAAGACAGTCAACCAAGGTTTACCCTGCGCTATACCCTAGATCTGCCATGATCGCCTTCGAGTGAGCTCCTCTTACCACCTCTTCCAAAACCATGATATCAGTATTCTATCAATAACACTACTCTAGAATTTATATTTTCTTTTATGCTATAAATTAAATAACTCGACCATTCGGTTTATCCATCTTTTATTGAGTATCAAATAACTCTGTGGTTATTAGTTCAGCAGTCAGCCTTCTACTTTATTTTTTTACCTGTAATTTAAATATTAATAGCTATTGTACATTAAATCCTTTTACTCTTTCTGCAAAATTGTATTTACAGTTCAGCAATAAATATTTGAAAGCTTGCTACCTTAGTTATCTTTTAACCTGTAACATAAATATATTTGAAAGGTCTCTCCTCCTAGCCACGAGTGTGGCAATCATGTCCAAACTCTCCCCGAGAACCTTCTGTCTTTTATGCTGGATTTAGTCTAGTTACAGTCACCACTATGGGCCTCATGACTACCGTCGAGCCTCAATCTCTGTACTCTCTTATCGACTGTGCTGAACAAATTTTCCAACTGGTTTTTTCCACCTAGCTCTAGGATAGCCTTTTTTCTCTTCTCCCCACCTCTATATTTCCCTTCTCACTCAGAGGGTAATTGTTTCTTGGTAAGCATTTATTTTAAATAAACAAAACAGTTTTATTTTTGTTAAAGTATTACTACCTATAATTTAGGTAATTACAATATATGTTTCTTGGCCTTCCAGCCTAAGTTGGTTAATATTTCCCATCAAAATGTAATAAAACTTCAAATATCATTTAGTAAGAATCCACTTAATGATCTCAGTAATATTTATGCAACTTGGGGTGTTACACTTGGGCACATTCAAATGCTGACAGCTCCAAATCTGTAGAGCATTCAAAGCTAAATAGATGTGTCATTCCTAGCAATATTTCCACCTAAAACGGATCAGTTCGATTCATACATGGTGCCCTCTCACTGAAACTGAACTAATTTTTGAAAATCAAATAATAATAAAAATTTAATGTTTCCTAATATTTTAAATCTTTTATTTTTTTTGGCACGACACATGTATTTTAAAATCAATATAAAATATTTTCTAAATAAAAAATAATTGAGTTGTAATAAAAAATAAAAATAAAAAATGAATATGAATATTTAATTAGTTTAATTAAAACCATTAATAATCTCACTTTCATATGGTCACTTCATTTGTTGTTGATATTAAGAACATAGTTAACTTTGAATGTACAAGTGTCAAGAGGAATCAAATTTCTTGAAGTGCAAACTTTTCCTCAAATTTTGCACTCAAAAAGAGGTTTGCATCTTTCATCCCTAGGAAGTCTTGTAGATCTGGGGTTAAGACACATCTATGCTAGTTTATATACCACAAATATTTATTTCTTTTCATTTCAAAAACTAAAACACAAAAATATTTCTATGATATCAATTTACTTAATTTATATATCTAAAACACTAATTATTTTTCACTTTAATAAATTTACCACACATTAGCACCATCTTAATTTTTTGAGGCAACATTTTGGTTTTATAAGTATTCCAATTTCATGGAGTTTACCTATGTTTTATCAATTTTGGAAAATAACCCTATATAATTTAATGTTGAGTGAGTTTGTTGTCCCAATGAGCATACATATTCAATATTATTTTTATTTTTCATTAATTAGGCTATATATATATTTAAAAAAAATGTAATAGTATGTGACAACACCTCCCTCATATACTCACCTTGTGGATGAAACAAGCTCCCAAAGGGATCAAATCTCTTGAGGTGCAAGACTTGAGAAAAGTTTTTGCACTCAAAAAAAGCTTTGAGTCTTAAAAGATTTGATCCCTCTTGGTGCTTATAGATATGGAGATCCAAAGTTAAGAAGAATCTATGTTGGTTTATATACCACAAATACTTATTATTTTTTTACTTTGAGAAACTAAAACTCACACAAAAACATGTTTAACTATGATATCAATTTACTTACTGTATATATCTAAAATACTAATTATTTT
>APFE031422200.1:0-26262 GCA_000404065.3 Pinus taeda | reverse complement strand
ATGAGTGGTGAAGATAAAGCATACCTTAATTTTTAACGAGTTGTGGAAAGGAGTTTGTGAAGGAGAGGGAGGCAATCCTCCTCAAAAGCCTACTTCTGATAAGGAGCTTGCCATATGGGAGAAAAAGAACAGCAAGGCCTATACCTTGATTGTAGCATCATTCAATGAAGAGGTGATTCATTATATTATTCCATTCAAAAATGCGTTTGAAGCGTTAAAATAATTGAAGGATTAAAATAATTGAAGGATTAAAATGAATCACACTCTCAACTTGAGGTTGTTCAATTGATGATCAAGTTGTTTAATTTAGAATTGAAAGATGATGATTCCCTTACCCTAAAATCTGAGATAAGAGCCATTATGCATGACATGAAAGCCACCAATTTTGAAATGGATGTTCCTCTCACTAATTTTTCCAAGGAATTATATCCCACTTATTCCCATATATCTTGAGTCATTACAAGCTAGTGGAAAACTTAAGGAGATTTACTTTGACTCTCTTGTGGAGAAGTTTGTTGAAAGAGAGAAGGATTTTGGGAAGACGAAGAAAGATGCTCAACCTCCAGAAGAAGTTGTATGCCTTGCACAAAAAATGGAGAATCACTCACAAGATTCTCTTAGAGGAAGAGGTGATCGAAGAGGACAAGGAAGAAAGAATAATATAGGCATCCCAAATAACTGATTACCCAGTTGTGGATTACAGGCATCCTCAGAAAAGATTCAAAAAGACAAGACCCCATAAGAAAACAAATTAATAGGATAAACAAAAGCCCTTGTAAAAAAAAATTAATCCAAGAACATAATTGGTTGACCACCCATGAGAAGGATTGAGGGCCAATTTGATAACTAGATACAGAGCACTAAGATTGTTGAAAAAAGCTGAAAACCACACAAAATAAAGGAAACTTATTGATTCTATGACCCAAAGGCTCAGGATGAGGCGCCGACTATGAAAACACCACCGTTCCTAGACAAGGAATCAACTAGATAGACCAATAACACCACCATAACTCATCCTACTAAAAGCAGACCACCAAAATACCGTAGCATCATACCAAGCCTGGAGATCAACAAAATCCATATAACAACGACCCTCACCCGCTCCCAATCCCAACGTAAATGATGGAAATTTCACATGCGGCATCTTAACTCCCCTCGTACTGCTAAAGCGGTGAGAGGATGAGGTGACCAACCTCCACACCAAATTCCATGTGATTGTCATCATAAACCAAACGTTTATATTTCCTTAATGCTTGTCATCCCTGTCGGGGATTTTCAAAATTATTTTTAGTGATGCTTTATTTTTATGTTTAAATTATTTGAATTTTTTTTGTTAAGCTTGATAGATCCTTATTTTTCATTAGCAAGTTACAACCACATAAATCCTAGTTAGGTGGTCACAAATTTCCCATCGAGAAACCAAGTCTGTTGACCACCTAACTACATCATAAGCCATCCAGCAACAAAAATTACTTAGTCTATCAATCCAAGCTATATAAAATTGATTGTCATGTCCACAACCATATTCTCTCTCTCTCTCTCTCTCTCTCTCTCTCTCTCTCTCTCTCTCTCTCTCTGCATATATATATATATATATGACTGCAAACTATAAATTAAAATCTATCTCATGAGAAATAATCAAAAATTAACTAAGAGCCATCATGCTAGTCATTCTGGTTGGCGGATGCCGATCTAATTAGGGAAGGATCTTTCGCGTTGGAGCCTGGCAGTTCAATTTGCGAGAACAACCATAGGAAATGTTTCTGAATACAACCTAGGCAACTATCCTATTTCTACAATTGGAATTGCAACTTCTGAAAATATTGTTTGTAAGTTGGAAAATGCAGGAGAGTTGTTGTCCAAATTTGTTCCATGGCCTTGCCTAGGAGGCATTTCATAAGCCAATACAGATAAAGGGTATGCTTGTATTACATCTCTCGTCCTCTGGTGTGTCTCGAATCTGGAACTAGGAGTTTCCAATCCTCCATAGAAGCTGCCTCCATGCTTTCTTGGTGATTTATATCCTCCTCCCATTCTACAATGAGAAGTTTTATTTCCCCCTTGGTACCATCCACATAAGCAATTTCTGCTTCCTGTACCAGGTTGGACATTATTTTTCTTCCTCATTGTTTACCCACAGTGCTCGCCTTAGCCTCGACCTCGATCCCTCGCGATCTCTTTCCTTGTCCCTTGCCCTTCGCTCCTTAACCCATTGCCTCTTTGTCCCTGTACCTTCCAGCCAAATTCTATCATTGTCTAGGAACTAGCCTTTGTGATCTTCTCATCGAAGGGTGGTTACCTTTCGGCAGCCTTGTTACGGGAGCAAGAAACCATAATTTCCATTTTTTTTTTGTATTTCTGCCTCCCAAAGGTACTACCAATGCATTAAATCTTCCACCCATGATTCATTTGCATAACCCTTGAGAATAAGGAGCACCCACCCATGACTCCCAGGACACCCCTCCATGACCCTTGCCTTACAAATGCTTTGACCATGATATTGGAAGTGAGGTGCATAGCCACCTACAGAGCCTGTAGGTCAGAAGCCAAGCCAATAGGAACCATGCTCCTCATCTCCTTTTCCCCCCACTAAATGACCTTATCCCCATTCCCCCTGACTTAGGTTCATCTTGACTTTACTTTGGCCATCCTGGAAACCCGACATATGAACCCCAACCTCCACGAGGTATCTAGCCCAAACACTGCTAGCCACCCCCATTCCCTTTAGTCAACCGAGGTTGCCCTGACTTGCGTTCCATTCTTTCCAATTCCCCAATTTTAAAAGCCCTTAACCCCTAACAACCTCCCCCCTACTAACTCCCCTCAGGGACTTAGCGCTTTCCCTTGGGGCCCAGGTCTTCCAGTTTTCCCCAGCATTCTTAGAGAATTTCGAGAACCAGAATTACATTAACACATAAGCACTTACAACTTCCCAACCCACGACCCCTGGGTTTTCCAAGAAAACAAGAAACTGAATTTTTCTCGGGTAGACTCCCTCGTGAACTAACCCAATAATCCCCATGCGAGAGAGTAGAATGCCAAAACAGAGTGACACCCATGCAGAACCCATGGAACTTGGATTATTCTCACAGACTTCCGCGACTAAGCTAATAACCCTGCCCAAATTTCTCTCACCCAAAAACTTTGTGCCCCCATGAAATCCCCAATTAACAGACCAAACATAGGGAAGCATAATGGAGTATAGGTAAAACTAGTTAACATACCCGGTAACTAGAAGTTGGAGTTGTTGGATCACCCTACCTTCCCAAAGCCTCTGCTCCACTTTCATCGTCGTCACCTATTCTCTTACAACATTTGATCCATTATCCTTCTCCATGGTTTGTAAATTTGGTTGCATGCAATTTCCACCTTCCCTTATCCCTCTTGCCTTAAACATGTTGACGACCACCCTGCCTTGCAGTTCAAGCGTGTGGGAGGCGGTGGCACCATTCCTTGGTGTCCTTTTCATGATGACAACCTTAATGGCTCTATCCACCAGCTCACACCCTGATTCGGGGAATTATTTGAGTGTGTAACATATAACTTTTTCATATTTCTATTCTCTTTACTACTTGGGTAATTGTTCTACTTTATTAATTCTCTCTAGTTTTCTTTTCATATCCATCTATATAGATGATACCAACATTTCTTCCTAGTTAGGGTGTCTTTCCATATTATCCACAGTAGAGGAATACTTCATATTACCTATAAAAACCCTTAAATTAAATCCTCATTCATTTAACCCACAACTTTCCTACAATAAAAAAAAACCAAATACACATATATAATTATACATTTTATTCACAATAATTTTAGTAGCGTTTATCCATTCACTTTCTTGAACACACCTAGAAAACAAAATAATCATAATGAAATCCTACTTATTTCATTCATAGCTCTCAACTATATAATAAATATATTTCACATAGATTATTCCATATATTTATATAATTATTTAAAGATTCTTGAAAAATATATTAAAATCTGCCATGTTCTGTAGAAATTCCCACTGTAGATCAACATATTATGCAATATATTAAAGCAAAATATAAGATCTAATTCTACAACAAACTTGCTGAAGCTTAATCAAATATGAGAAAGATAAAATAGAACACTTATAACTGAGAATGAGAATTCAATCACACATGAACACAAAAGAATACTCTGGGGAAAGCCTCAGCTAAAAAGCCCGATCTTTGTATTATCATACAAGTGGAAATATGTCTGGATTACACAAAGCCTTAGCTCAAAAGCTATCCAGCTCTCAGTACAATTCCTCTACTGATAATAAACAGTCAAAGTCTTCTCACAAACCTTCTCCTTTTCCCTCCAAGCCTCCTATTTCCTTGAGCAATTTTTCCTGGGGTCCAGTGATTCCACTTGTGTGAATTCCCACCTCACACTGCTCACTTGGCTCATAAATAACTACAAAAACCTAAAGATAATTCCTTTTGCATGGATGAGTTTCCTATAGGAAAAATCCTCCAAATGATAGTACACTATCCCTTCCTCTGATCTCAACTGGGTCTCTGTCTGAACTGACATGCATGAGTTATTTATGAGAGAATATTCAATTATCTGAAGTGCAGCAGTTACATGTATGCAAGCATTAACTAACTGAACTCACAATTAATTCCACAAACTGTTGGAACTAATCTAACTCAAATTAACTTAGTTAACTGAGCTAACTGATTACAACGCAAATTACAACTCATCCTTATCTCTTTAACTAAGGTATAAATTCCACAATTAATGGGATAATTGTTGCATTTCCTCACATAGACTTCATGTTTGATTTCCTACAACTAATTAACTCAAGATGAATTATTTAATTATTAATCAAATAGTTTCTAAGATCAAATTCGATTTTTACTTCTCTATTTCAGTTCAGGGACTAACTAAAATAGGAATCCATCCCGAAATGTTATTTATAGAAATGCTATTTTTAACACTTCCATTTTTCATTCCTTATTTCTATGTCCAACACTGGTACCTGAACTGCTATTTATAGCAATGCTATTTTTATCATTTCTATTTTTACCATTTCTTGTTGCCATTTTCAACAATCCCTCTCAGCAATAAAGGCATTCAACTCGAACCTGATCCTAAACCTTTGGAATGTTCTGCATGCAACACTTCTCCCAAGTGTTATTGCTCTAGCAACTCTAGAAGCAAAAAAAGCTCCTAACTGACCTCTCTGCTGGGCTAGAAACATCCTCTGATGTTGAAGCTTCCTTTGTTACTGATAAGTTCTCCCTCTATGACCTCTGAGCTACTGCAACACTCCATGCATCTCGCACCGTTGCACACCTCTTTGTGCCATCCTACACAAGTGCAACACTCTTGTGCCTCTCGCATTGTTGCAGCATGCTAGCTCTGCACTGTCTTGGGATTCCTGCACTGTAGCTCTCTCTACAGATCCATCCACATCTGTCTCTACCCACTCAGCTAGTCCTGCTACTCCTCATTGGGGCTCCTGTAGTAAGGTCTAATCAAAGAGGTTGGGTACCTCAATGATCCTACCCTATTCCAACCTTCGTGGGACTATCACTCCACATCGCCCCACTTCTGACCTAGAGGTATGGATGCATGTGATCCCTCAGCCAACTTGGTTCGAAATTTCACACTACTAGAGGTTTCTGCATCAGTAAATGCCTCCATTGGATCTCCTCTCGGCTTCTCTAGTTGTGGTTGCTCCACAACCTCCTGAAGCTGCTTCACCAAGTGCATAATCTAGATGTTTTCCATGTTCAAATTTAATTTTTATTTTTTCACAAATATTATTGTAATATTTATCTTCTAATGTTGTTGTGTTAATATGTTGTATGAAATTTTTTTCAACTCTAGTTACTATTACCTCACAAATCTATTTCAGACTTTAAATTAACACACTTGTTACTTTGTTTTTTTTCTTTATATGCTTAATGTTGAAATCATATTCAATTAGGAAGGCCATCCATTTGGCTTTCCTCGAATTCATGTTAGGATGGACGAACAAATATTTTAAACTCACATGATCAATAATTAAGCTAAATTTGTTACCAATTAAATAATGCATCCACATCTTAAGTGTGTGGGGGATTGCAGCTAGTTCAAGTTCATAAACTACATAGTTTATTTCATGATCCTTTAGTTTATGGGATTCATGAGTAATCACATGATCTTCCTACATGAGAAAACTCCCTAAACCTTCCAAAAAAACGTCATTACAAAATATGAAGTCCTTATTAGGGTCTTTATCTTCATCATAGGTTGCACGGTAAACTAATTTAGAGAATCCCTCTATGAATCTTTCGTAGTATCATGTGATACCCATGAATAATCTAACATCTGCTACATCCTTAGGGATTGACCAAAAACATAATGATGCATAGTGTTTGTGTTAATCTCCAACTGTTTGCTGGTGACCATGCTCATCAACTTGTTGGAATACATGTTCATCTCTAGTTGAACTTTCTTCTTGTCTTTGCGTCGATGAGTGTTCACAATGAAATCCATGCTCCTTAATACCCTTGCATGTGATCGCTAGCACTTCTCATGCTATTTTCTCCATGCTAGCTATTGGGTGGATCCATAACCTATATGGGTGCAGTCTAATAAGTCTGTGTATGTTGTGCCTCAAAATGTGTCTATTCCCACTGCAACTCCTTCTATTGTTTGTGTAGCTCCTATTCTTGTTTGAGTTTCCGCTTTAGTACCTACAACTCCTTTTCTATTTCTCTCTCTACCTTCGTGCAATCCTCTCATCGTTCCGTCGCCTCATGACCTCAATCTCCAAAGCTACTTTCATCATAGGTGGATCTGCTTGAGCTTGCAACTTTGTTTCACCTCTGTGATATCAACAACCTTTCTCTTGCATTTGTTGCATGCAGGTGTGCTACCTTATACTGTTGTTGATGGTGCTTCTTGTTGTGACATTGTTGCCATTTGATCTTGAGGAGCCTTGCATGTTTCAACAATTTCCCGCTAATAAGTGAAACCAACCTCAAGACAACAGGGACCTGACATAACCATTAGCTCTGGCTAAAGTGCCTCGACAGTTTACGAGGTTTCAACTTTATCGACAGATAGATCATCGTAGACCAGCGTCTTAGATAGATTATCAATGATTTAATTAACATCATGATCAAATGAAGAGGTAGAGAGATCACGACAACCAAGATCAGAAAATTCAGGATGTTTGTCGGCATCTTCATGATTTGATGAATTGTGTAGAGGGGTTGATGAGAAGTAAGGATGTCCACCCTCTGTGTTTTCATAAATTACAGTTGACAGATTGGATGGATTTTCAGAGGAAGATGTGTCCTCTCCACAATGTAATGACAGAGTGTCATCTCACATGTCCTGTGAACGATTAGAATTAGAAACCTCTAGAAATGAGTTTTCATAGGGGAAATCAATAGTGGCAGAATCATAAGGCATGTTATGATAGAGAAGGTGAGGTGCGGATGGAAGGGAGTCATCCCTAACTGCGGGTTCTTCTTTATATTCCCAACACTCATCATGAATGATGGTGTAGGTTGGCTGCATAACACCAACTCTATTGACAACTTGATCCTCGTTCACAATAGGTGAGGAGTCTAGAATGGAAGAACATGAGATAGTACAATCCTAAGGATCATCAAAACACAGGGACGAAGGTTGAGGGAACAAATTCACGTGACAATTAACAGACTTTCAAGCCAAATATGTGTAGATATCAAGCCCAGGTGGGGTGGGAGTATATGACAATTCAATAGATGTGTGTGCATGATCTCACACATCACTCTATGATGGTGGAGCTATTTGATGAGGTGAAGGCAGGAAATCACTTGCGACAACCACTGTGCCTGCTTGTGATTGTGTAGCTCCATCACTGAAATGTCTGGAGTGGGGTTTGGATGGTTTCAAGGATTGCGAATTTTTGGATATGTGAAGAAGATACTCAAGTATTCCATTGAGAAATTCCCAATCAATTTCATCTTTGGGAAATCGGTATGCAAGATTAAAAAAGTGTGCGTGAAACTGTTCAATGGATTCATCGGGTGTCTTCTATAATTTCAGAATTTGTTTATTGAGTGCTTTACAGTCAAAATGATTGAAAGCATGGTTTATATCTGTGACCAGATGAGAAAGGGAATGAATAGATTTTCTAGGGAGCGTGGTAGACCAGTGCATTGGGTGCCCTCAATGCATGTAGATGAAAAAAATGCAGGTCATGTATTCTTCAAATATTCCATGTCTTTCGCATGAGCGTACAACGCTGACCACATGCCTAACCAAGGCTACATAGCCTCCACCATCGTATGTTTTATGTGACAAGTTATTCGAGAGCTCTTCTGAGATTTCAAAGTTGTTTCCATAAAACATACACTCGAGAAGAGAAACTCTGTAGTTAGTCATGATAGATATGCAGAGATTCAAAATAGATTATGAGGACTCAGCTTGTCATCTGGCCCTCCTTCTAGTGCCAAAATGTTGATGGTGCTGGACCTGCCAACATGTCAGGGTATCTCCTTGGTAAGAAGTCCCAACTAGATCTCAGACCATTTGGTGTAGCAATCCCAATAGTGGGTCGTATGGTATCGCCTTGGCCGTGGTTGCATGTAGAGGCAAATAAGATGTCCTTGTTGGTAACAAGGGTGTGACATGCGCAACAAGCCAAGGAAGATGTATGAATGATTCTATCACACGGAGAGTGAGGTGAGTGCACCCCTTAGAAACCTGTGAAAGCACGTGGTTAAGAAGGGAACACACGAGTAAGGATGCATCACAAACTGGAAGGGAAGTAAGCTGATAATCCAAAGTGATGGTTAAACCAACAACACATTTAAGTAAGATTCATACATACACATACAAAAATAGTTTATACACACAAGTGTAAGAAAATAGATACATATGTCATTTAGAGTCAATAAGATAGCTGAAATACAATAAGACATATGCATGAAATGTGCTGGCTCTGTTATATTTCGAAGTGAAAGTTCTAATCATATAGTACAACCATGACCAACCACTAGTCCCAACAACGGAATGTTGTAGTCACTGCTGCCTGCTCTTGAAAAGAGATGTACTAGCTCTGCACTGTGGATAAGCTAAGGCTCATTACAATACTCTCTAAGCTTTCTCTAAGATACTCCTATCGAAAGCTTGGCTAACCAAAAGCCTCTACAATGAGTCATGAGGTACTATATATAGCAAAGGGTGGGGTGACCCTTGACATTCCCCTTTGTGACTTTTCAGCTACCCTCATGACTCTTCAACTACTCTATGGCTATTACATTCAATTATCGACACTTGAACCACTTAACAAGATGTTACATACAATCTGCACATGTACCCATGTGAGACAAAATGGCTTGAGCAAGCCATGTAAGACATCACTAACACTCGGACCATTGTGGTAAGACCAACTCTTTGATGTCCTTGCGATGATTTATGGTGGCGAACTGATGCCAAGCTTGGTCATCCATGATGGTATCTTTGCACTCAATGGTTACATCTTGCTGAAAGTGAACTCTTGCCTCAATTGCATTTGGGTACACTCATATGGCTCCTCTGTCCAACTCGTCTGATAGCGTGCACATCATTGTCTTGAGTGCAGGTGGACCAGCAACATACTGATGCATACTGTTTATGCTTATATCCAAGTGTGTGCTGGTGACCATGTACATCAACTTGTCGGAATACATGTTCAGCTCTAGTGAGACTTGCTTCTTGTCTTTGCCTCGGGGAGTGTGCCCGATGGGTGGGATCGCATGCGTGTTCACAATGACATCCATGCTTCTGAATGCCCTTGGATGTGATCATCAACACTTCTCACCCCCAGCTGCTGGGTGGACCCATAACATGTGTGGGCACCGTTTAATCAGCTAGTGTATGTTGCACCTCTTGTTGTGCATGTTCCTGCTGCAACTCCTTCTGTTGTCTGTGCAACTCATGTTATTCTTTTAGTTACTACTTCAGCACATGCAACTCCTTCTCTTTTTCTCTCTCCACATTCACATGATTCTCTCATTGCACCGTCGCATCATGGCCTCAATCTCCAAAGTTGCTTTCACCACAAATTGATCTGATGGAGCTTGCAACTTAGCTTCATATTTACTTTACTTTGGCCATCCTGGAAACCCGACATATGAACCCCGACCTCCACGAGGTATCTAGCCCAAACATTGCTAGCCACCCCTGTTCCATTTAGTCGGCCGAGGTTGGCCTGACCAACGTTCTATTCTTGCCAATTCCCCAATTTCAGAATCCCTTGTCCCGTGACAACCTCCCCTACTAACTCCCCTCAAGGACTTAGCGCCTGCCCTTGGGGTCCAGGTCTTCCAATTTCCCTCAGCATTCTTAGAGAATTTCGAGAACCAGAATTACATTTACACATAAACACTTACAACCTCCCAACCCGTGACCCCTGGGTTTGCCAAGCAAACAAGAAACTGGAGTTTTCTCGGGTAGACTCCCTCGTGAACTAACCTAATAATCCACATGCGAGAGAGTAGAATGCCAAAACAGAGTGACACCCATGTAGAACCCATGGAACTTAGATTATTCCTGCAGACTTCCGCCACCAAGCTAATAACCCCGCCCAAATTTCTCTCACCCAAAAAATTTTTCCCCCATGAAAACCCCAATTAATAGACCAAACATAAGGAAGCATAATGGAGTATAGGAAAAACTAGTTAACATACCTCATAAATAGAAGTTGGAGTTGTTGGATCACCCTACCTTCCCAAAGCCTCTGCTCCACTTTCGTCATCATCACCTCTTCTCTTACAACCTCTAAGCCATTATCCTTCTCCGTGGTTAGTAAATTTGGTTGCAAGAAATTTCCACCTTCCCTCATCCGTCTTGCCTTAAACATGTTGATGACCACCGTGCCATGCACTTCAAGCGTGTGGGAGAAGGTGACACCGTTCCTTGGTGTCCTTTTCATGATGAAAACCTTAATGGCTCTATCTGCCAGCTCATAGCCCGATTGGGGGAATTATTTGAGTGTGTAACATATAACTTTTTCATATTTCTATTCTCCTTACTACTTGGGTAATTATTCTACTTTATTTAATTCTCTCTAGTTTTCTTTTCATATCCATCTATATAGATGATACCAACATTTCTTCCTAGTTAGGGTGTCTTTCCATATTATCCACAGTAGAGGAATACTTCATATTACCTGTAAAAACCCTTAAATTAAATGCTCATTCATTTAACCCACAACTTTCCTACAATAAAAAAAAACCAAATACATATATATAATTATACATTTTATTCACAATAATTTTAGTAGAGTTTATCCATTCACTTTCTTGAACACACCTAGAAAACAAAATAATCATAATGAAATCCTACTTATTTTATTCATAGCTCTCAACTATAGAATAAATATGTTTCACATAGATTATTCCATATATTTATATAATTATTTAAATATTCTTGAAAAATATATTAAAATCTGCCTTGTTCTATAGAAATTCCCACTGTAGATCAACATATTATGCAATATACTAAAGAAAAATATAAGATCTATTTCTACAACAAACTTGCAGAAGCTTAATCGAATATGAGAAGGATCAAATAGAACACTTATAACTGAGAATGAGAATTCAATCACACATGAACACAAAAGAATACTCTGGGGAAAGCCTTAGCTAAAAACCCCAATCTTTGTATTATCATACAAGTGGAAATATGTATGGATTACACAAAGTCTTAGCTCGAAAGCTATCCAGCTCTTAGTACAATCCCTCTACTAATCATAAACAGTCAAAGGCTTCTCACAAGCCTTCTCCTCTGCCCTCCAAGCCTCCTATTTCCTTGAGAAGTTTTTCCTGGGGTCCAGTGATTCCACTTGTTTGAATTCCTACCTCACACTACTCACTTGGCTCATAAATAACTACACAAACCTGAAGGAGATAATTCCTTCTGCATGGATGAGTTTCCTATAGGAAAAATCCTCCAACTGATAACACAATGTCCCTTCCTCTAATCTCAACTGGGTCTTTGTTTGAATTGACATGCATGAGTTATTTATGAGAGAATATTCAGTTATCTAAAGTGCAACAGTTACATTTATGCAAGCATTAACTAACTAAAATCACAATTAATTCCAAAAACTGTTGGAACTAATCTAACTCGAATTAACTCAGTTAACTGAGCTAACTAATTACAATGCCAATTACAACTCATCCTTATCTCTTTAACTAAGGGATAAATTCCACAATTAATGGGATAATTATTGCATGTCCTCACATAGACTTCATGTTTGATTTCCTACTACTAATTAACTCAAGATGAATTATTTAATTTTTAATCAAATAGTTGCTAATATCAAATTCGAATTTTACTTCTCTATTTTAGTTCAGGGAGTAACTAAAATAGGAATCCATCTCGAAAGGTTATTTATACCAATGTTTTCTTTAGCACTTCCATTTTTCATTACTTGTTTCTATGTCCAACATTGGTACCTGAATTGCTATTTATAGCAATGCTATTTTTATCATTTCTTGTTGCCATTTTCAACACTCCCTCTCAACAAGAAAGGCATTCAACTCGAACTTGATCCTAAACCTTTGGAATGTTCTGCATGCAACACTTCTCCCAAGTGTTATTGCTCCAGCAACTCTAGAAACAAAAAAAATCCCAACTGACCTCTCTGTTGGGCTAGAAACATCCACTGATGCTGAGGCTTCCTTTGCTACTGACAAATCCTCCCTCTGTGACCTATGAGCTACTGCAACACTCCATGCATCTTGCAGCATTGCGCACCTCTCTGTGCCATCCTGCACTAGTGCAACACTCCTGTGCCTCTCGCATTGTTGCAGCCTGCTAGCTTTGCACTATAGCTCTCTCTGTAGATCCATCCACATCTATCTCTACCCACTCAAATAGTCTTGCTATTCCTCATTGGGGCTCCCGTAGTAAGGTATAATAAAAAAGGTTGGGTACCTCAATGATCCTACACTATTCCAGCCTTCTTTGGACTGCCACTCCACATCACCCCACCTCCGACCTAGAGGTATGGATGCATGTGATCCCTCTTCCCACTTGGCTCGAAATTTCCCCCTATTGGAGGTCTCTACATGAGTAGATGCCTCCACTTGATCTCCTCTCGACTTCTCTAGTTGTGGTTGCTCCACCACCTCCTAAAGTTGCTTCACCAATTGTGGCTCCTCCACAATTGTTTGAGACTTCTTCAGGCGCTGCATGTTGAGAGGTAATGTACTCTCCCTCTCAACCAACAAGTCTCCATCAATTTCCTTGCTCCTCAAGCATTTGCATGCATCTTGAACCTCAAGAGCATATAGGTTCTTGACTCGTGAACCGATATGCTTCACCTGTCTCGTGGTGATGTGTCTAAGGAAAACCTTTCCCTTATTGAAGACTACATCATAGATTTTGTCTTCCAACATTCCAATCGATACCAAGTTTTTCCTTAGTCCTAGTACATACTTTACATCGGTCAAGTTAATGCGAGCTACATGCTCCCTCTAAAAAACAACCATTCCTACACCTGAGACACTATACTTTTCATCATTACCCATCGCTAGGAGTATCTGGAGATCTTTCTCCTCCAAGGTACTGAACAAAATCTTGTTGCCGGTCATATGGAAAGAAGCTCCACTGCCAAGAAACCAACCACATCCCACCATGGACGAAACCATGCATGTGAAGAGTGTGAAATCTAGCTCGAACTATGAGGCCAGTGCCTCACCTTCTAATCCTTCCAAGGATCCCTTCTTGGATTTCTTAAGTGGACAATTTGTAGCAAAATGGCCCACCTCATGACAATGAAAGCATCACACTTTCAATTTTTCAAAGTTCTTCCCACTATGGGAAGAACTCAATTTGGGATGAGAATCCTTCTCCTTCCCTTTCTTCACCTTACTCAGTAAGGCACAATTTTCTTCATCCTCCTTGGATGAAGAAGATCCATCTTCGGTGCTTCTCCATATCTCCTCCTGCATTAGATCCAACCAAAGTTGTTCCCAATCTGGTATTTTCCCTCTTCCATTTACTGAGTCTTGGTAGCTATGCTAGCTCTTAGGAAGACTGAGGAGAGCTAGACTCACCATGTTGTCATTGAATGTCATTATCCCTACACTTCCAAGATCATACCTGCAGGTGGTGTGCTTGTTTAGATATGTAGAGATCGTGTCGCCCTTTTCACACTTGATTTTCCAAAGCTTGTCTTTTAGCACCGACTTCCTCTCATTCCTGCTATTCTTATATAGATCTTTCAATGTTTTCCACATTGAAAATGGTGTCTCCTTCCCATGGAGGCTCGAGACAATATGGCTTTGAACTCCCTCCAAGAGGATCCTCCTTTCTCTAGCCACACATTTCTTCCATTCCGCTAATTATGTAGCATCAGCCGCTGCTGGCTTGGGGAATTCTTACTCAATGAAGTCCTTTAGGCCGTTATCCTCTAATACTGCTAACATGCGATCCTTCCAGGCTATATACATTGAGCTGCCATCAAGGGCATACTCGACTATTAAACCATTGAACGCCATTGGTGAAATTGAGATGTGATAAGAACTCAATTTCTATATTCAAGAACCTAAAACTTTGAACTTCTCCCTTCTTGTATATTTTTCTTCACTTTGATCACCTTTACTCTGATACCATGTAGAAATTCCCACTATAGATCAATAGATTATGCAATATACTAAAGCAAAATACAAGATCTACTTCTACAACAAACTTGCGAAAGCTTAACCGAATATGAGCAAGATCAAATAGAACACATATAACTAAGAATGATAATCCAATCACACATGAGCGCGGAAAAATACTCTGGGGAAAGCCTCAGCTAAAAACCACGATCTCTATATTATCATACAAGTGGAAATATGCCAGGATTACACAAAGCCTTAGCTCAAAAGCTATCCAGCTCTTAGCACAATCCCTCTACTTCTCGCAGATAGTCAAAGGCTTATCACAAACCTTCTCCTCTTCCCTCCAAGCCTCCTATTTCCTTGTGCAGTTTTTCCTGGGGTCCAATACTTTCACTTATGTGAATTCCCACCTCACACTGCTCACTTGGCTCAAAAATAACTGCACAAACTTGAAGGAGATAATTCCTTTTGCGTGGATGAGTTTCCTATATAGGAAAAATCCTCCAAGTGATAGTACAGTCTCCCTTCCTTTGATCTCAACTGGGTCTCTGACTGAAATGACATGCATGAGTTATTATGAGAGAATATTCAGTTATCTGAAGTCTAACAATTACACGCATGCATGCATTAACTAACTGAACTCACAATTAATTCCACAAACTGTTGGAACTAATCTAACTGGACTTAACTCATTTAACTGAGCTAACTAATTACAACTCAAATTACAACTCATCCTTATCTCTTTAACTAAGCGATAAATTCCTCAATTAATGGGATAATTGTTGCATGTACTCACACAGACTTTTTGTTTGATTTCCTACAACTAATTAACTCAAGAGGAATTAATTAATTATTAATCAAATAACTACTAAGATCAAATTCAAATTTTACTTCTTTATTTTAGTTCAGGGACTAACTAAAATAGGAATCCATCCCGAAATGCTATTTATAGTAATCCTATTTTTATCACTTCCATTTTTCATTTGTTGTTGCTATTTCCAATGGTACCCGAACTGCTATTTATAGAAATTCTATTTTTAGCATTTCTTGTTGCCATTTTCAACATGTTCCTCCCAATCATGAAGTACGTTTCTCATTCCCTCTGAGCTCAAACTCCTCCTTGCCAGGAGAAAAACTCGGTGGTTTATTAATTTTTCACAAATATTATTATAATATTTGTCTTCTAATGTTTTTGTGTTAATATGTTGTATGGAATTTGTTTCAGTGTTACTTACTATTAGCTCACAAATCTATTTCAGACTTTGACTTAACACATCTATTACTTTGTTTTTTTTTCTCTTTATATGCTTAATGTTGAAATCATATTCAATTAGGAAGGTCATCCATTTAGCCTTCCTAGAATTCATGTTAGGATGGATAAAAAAATATTTTGGACCCACATGAGCAATAATTAAGCTAAATTTGTTACCAATTAAATAATGTATCCACATCTTAAGTGTGTGGGTGATTACAACTAGTTCAAGTTCATAAACTACATAGTTTATTTCATGATCCTTTAGTTTACGGGATTCATAAGCCACCGCATGATCTTCCTACATGAGCACACCCCCTAAACCTTCTAAAAAAGTTTCATTACAAAATACAAAGTCCTTATTAGGGTTTTTATCTTCATCATAGGTTGCAGGGTAAGATAATTTAGAGAGTCACTCTGTAAATCTGCAGTAGCGTGACGTGATACCCATGAATAATCTAACATCTACTACATCCTTAGGGATTGGCCAACTAAGAATGGCCTTTACCTTTTCAGGATCCACAATTATTCCCTCTTTAGATATCACATGTCCTAGGTACTATATCCTATCTTGATAAAATTCACATTTGCTGAACTTAACGTAGAACTGATGTTCACGTAAAGTCTACAACACTATTTCTAGATGTTGTTTGTGCTCCTCTGAACCTTTTGAATAAATTTGTATGCCATCTATAAAGATTAATATGAACTTATCTAGAAATTTGCTAAAGACACTATTCATCAAGCACATAAAGGCAACAAGTGCATTTGTATGTTCAAATGGAAGAACTATAAACTCATAGTGTATGTATCAGGTATGAAATTTGTTTTTGGAATGTATTCTTCTTTAATCCTCAGCTGGTGATAACCAAATTTGAGATTTATTATAGAAAATATAGTTTCTCCCCTTACTCAAATAAATCATTAGTTCTAGGCAACAGATACTTATTTTTAATTATGAATTTATTCAACTTCTAGTAGTCAATACATAAGCTAAATGTTCATCATTATTTTAGAAAAATAGGACTCGTGCACCCCATGGTGAAACATTCGCTCTGATGTACCTTTTGTTTCATAATTCTTGTAACTGCATTGTTAACTCTACTAATTCCATTACACTCACCAATAAGGTGCTTTTGATACCAGTGCAACTCTTAGTATTAATTCTATAGAAAAATATATTTCTCTTTTTGGTGGAAAACCGAGAATATCATAAGGAAATACATCTTGATAGCCTCAAATAAATTTCATATGATTTAAGGGTTTAGTTTGTTTATCTTGTGAGTTCTCTTCCTCTTAAATGGAAAACAATTGGAATCCTTTCATTGTATCCCTCTTTAATTGTAAAATAGATATTTGGTTCACCAAAATGAGCCTAGGTATTCCTTTTATGCTATGAGTTTCTCCATTATCTATGGTGCAAGTAACAATTTTATTAAGACAATTAATAATTTCCCTATGCCCCTCCAACCAATCCATCCCTACCAAAATGTCATACAACCCTAGTGGTAGAATGTTCAGATTCATAGTGGTTTGGTTAACATTTAGAATAACAAGGCCCTGTATTTACCCAATTTGTAAGCTTTATTTTTGTGCCAGTAACCAATTGGACCAAGCCTATTTTTTTGTACTTTTCATAATTTAATTTACATTTTTCGACAATCTAGGGAATAATATAACTCAAACTAACACTAGCTTCTATCAAAACGTAAATAGGTTGGTTTAAAATTTAATCGTCTATCTCCACCATGGTGGATTGATGTTATATTTGGCACTTTTCCAATGTTGCAATGATTCATGGAATATTCTTGGCCACACTACTAACGATGGAGGCCTCTTGAATATTCTGTAGAGTCTACACATACATTGTATTATAAGGAAAGTTTCACATAATATGGGGTCCTCCACTTCCCCATCATTTTAAGGATTCTTTATCCATGCCATTAAATTCCTTATTACTTAATTTTGTCTGTTTAGACCTGGTTTGAGTGCGTGCCTGCGTTCTTTGGGTATGGTTAATATTTTTACAGAAATTTCAACTTTGATTTCCCTTACTAAATTTTTTAAAAGGTCCAAGTTTTCCTTATTTCCCACCTTGGGAAAATTTATCCTTCTTTTTATTAGTCCATGATTTCATGTTTTCATTTTTCCTCTTAGCCTGCTAATAACAAATTCTTGCTTTTCTAATGGCCTCATCAATTATTTTGGGATTATCGCGCCCAAATTGTTCCTTAAAAGAGAGAGAAAGACAACTAATTAAGCGGTGTACCTTGGCCTTTTCCTCTCGTACGTATGGTACATATCTCAAAATATAGGTAAATTTCATCACCATCTTATCCATTGACATTTAACCAAGATTCAAGTCATGAAATTCTTTGGCCTTGTCGTCAAAATAACATTCTTATTTTCTAAATTATGTGTTGTTTTAATTTCTTCCCACCACAAGGAAGCTTTCCCTTATAACTAATATGTAGCTAATTTAGCTTCTAATTTAGTATCATAATCTTAGACTTGAAAGTACATATTAATATTAATTAGTCATGCCTCTGTTGCTTCTTCCCAATCATAGGTTGGGGGTGTAATCTTCTTGAATTCTCCTTGTAGTTCTATTTTTGGCCTTTTTCCATGCTTCAATTTTTTTATTTTTTTTTGTGAATTGTGCTCTTCCTCCTCCTCAGATTCAACTTATTTGCTTTTAGCCACCTCTTCAAAGGTCTTCTGCTTGGATGTCTCCCATTAATCCTCTTTCTCCCTTACTATTTCCACAGTTTTGGGATTGAGAGTGTGTTAGGTTTTTAATGTGTTTCTCTTGTTTTGCACTAAATTTTAACAACTAATCATCTCTTGCATTGAGGTGAACTAATTTTTTTTTCATGTCTCACCATATTTACTAATTCCACTATAGACATTTTCATTTGAGCTTGTTCACCCAGATGTATGGAGATCTTGTCTTCACTAGTGTGAGTGTCTTCTTGTGGTTCTTCCATTACTTATCCCTTTTACTTACTCGTCTTCTTATTCTATGCAAAAACATTAATTCATTTTATTAAACATATTCATGGTTAGATAAAAGGATAGAATGTTGCAACCTCTTTTTCCATGATACCATATGTAAGATCCCTCCAAATTCACTCAGAAAAATAGTATGAATTTCATAGTATATTTTTTTTAAATATACTACATGCATTAATTGCCACATCAATATAATGATCCTTGAAATTAAATTGCAAATGTAAATGATTTATTAATTTCCCACATTCTTTCTATTTCACTTGTGAAAAGTAACATTGTATTGTCTCTTCATTATAAATTTGGTTGGTCACCCAAACTTGGGTAGACATGATATTGAACTTTGATTATATATTCCCTTGTTTTTTAAAGTACCCTACTACAATTTTTGGGCTATGGCTATGCTATATTATTGGTCTAGAACAATCGATCCCCATTGTTATACGAGAATAGTGTCCACACGGATGCTGCTATTCCCACTGAGATGGGTGGCTATCTTAGAAACAAACAATCAAAGTCTACTATCGATTCCTTTTATGAAAATAGATGAGAGGAGAACGAAGATGGCCAACCTGAGTCTTGCGCTCGATTCCCTCTCCTTCTTGATAGAGTTTTGCCGCTCGCTCTTTGTCTGCTCAACTTCAAAAGGACCTATAGAATCACAGCAACATACTACTATGCAAGAAACTAAGATCTAAGTTCATAAATAATGCAGGATCAGATGTGCATTAACCATATACAAGCATATATAAACAAGTACAGAAGAATATGGAAGGAAACAAGAATAGATTTATTCAGATAAAAAGTAGCAAGAGGATTACAACCATGAGCAGCTCTAACCCAGCATCATCCTCCAGCTAAGAAGCCCTTCTTCACCTCAAGCAAAGAAAAATCACCCAACACTGTGAATGTACACCAGAATACCAACAACACTTCTCTATAAGTTACAAAATTCCAGCATCTAGATCTCTGTGAAGAGGGATCCATATATAGATGATTAAAGAGAGGTGAGTCATCTTTTGGGATCTTTATTAGTGTCTTCTCTCTCATAGTTCCTGCTTCCATTTGGAGAATGAAGATCTCTTACTCATCCCTGGTCAAAAATGGAGTGGAAAGTGTGAGAGGGGAAGCTTCTGGAAGATTCCATGATCTTCCACCTCGCATTTTGGTCCTTGCCATTTGTCCATTTCCAACCATCGCACCCTACAGAGGAGAAAAATAGTATGCATTGCACCATGTAAATTGGGAAGGTGATATGCATCACACCCTCTGCATGGAGCTTTCAATATGGTCTAGTTTTGACCATTTATGAGTAGTTTTCAGTGGAGAACTTCTCGAAGATGATGTAATCAGTTGAACTTGTTCCTTTAGGCAGTGAAGCAACCCTTTTAGGGACTTAAGAGCCCTCAGTTTATGGACATTTGTGATTGGGGTTGAAGTGCCCAAAAATGTCTATAACAGTTTCCCCCTAAAGCATGAGGTTAATCGTTTTTGATGTCGGGTGAAATGCTTTACTATGAGGATCTGAAGTTTTTCTGAGCTGGGAGGTGACCTGTAAAAAGATACAATACAATACATTATTTGACAACATTTTTTTCATGATTTGGCTGAGGCGGGCATTCCCATGCTTAGCATTATAAACTCATTTTCATGTACATAGGACAGACGATCTTCTGTGTGACAGACTGATGATATGGACACATCATCCTTTGATTTGGATGATCATCTAATCGGTAATGATTTACACTGGATGTTTTTGTATTCTTGAATATATCGTAGCCTGGATGGATGAAACTAGATCCAGGGTCTTCAAATTCGGCTAATCTTCACTCGGAGTACAAGTCGATCCATGTGAAAAATGTTTTGGAGTGAACATGGAAATACAACGCCTGATTACCAGCCAATGATGTAAGTTGTTAACATGCGCGAGAGGAATCACCAATAATGACAATGGCCCTCAAGTTACTATAGTACAATTTAGGTGGTGTGAAAAATGACTTGGCGTCGAACACCACGGAAAATCTCTCGGTCGAAGGCCATTGATGTAAACCTATTGCCAAAAGTGAGAAACTTGCCATTGAGGCATGCAAGCTTCAAAGTACTGAAAGGGTTGTTCCTAAGTCAAATTCTTGGATAATGAGCTGATGTCCACAAGAAGCGACCTGTCACAGGAGGGCCTTAATGAATCCCACATCAATGACACGGAACGAAGCAAATGATTTTGGAGGTGAAAACAAAATGACGATATGGGGTTCAGGGTGGCGGTCATGAAGGAATGAAGCATGAATGTATTGCAATGGGTGAGACTTAGGTGAATTGTCTGAATGACGTCTTTTGAACATATCGGCGACACTGACGATGGATTGGTAGCGTTAACCCGGGAGACGGATGGTGTGATAGACCAATGGTAAAGACCAGTGAATGGAACAACCCAACCCGGCATGGATGCGGAAGGAAAGTGTCATGTTCAAGAGCGACTTGCTACCAATAAAGTTTCTTCTTGTTTTCTTCCAATTCTCCCCAGTCATTGTTGACGAGTACCTCTTTATTTTTGTCAAGTTTGAGGAGGATAACATATAATTGTTCTATAATCTGCCCTTCGGGCGAAATTGTCACTATATTTTAGCGAGTCTAGCAACAGTGAAACTTGTTCTCATCCTGTTGGATGAGTTTGTCGCTATTTAGTTTTAACGAGTTTAACGACAAAGATAACTCGGTCTCTTTTAATTTTAGAGAGTCTGAAAGAAACGGAAAGAAAACTCTGAAGATTCTTTTTCGTTATATAATCCCTTAAGTCTGAAAAAGTGTAAAATAATACAAAAGGGATGAATTTTCGATAGTTTTAATGAGACGAACAAGACAAGCACTCAATCTTTTTGTGTAATAATCCCTCAGGTCCAAAAAGATTAAAATATGGAGGAGGGATAACACTTCCCATGCCTTTTAACAAGCCAGAGAGGCCAATCGCTCGGCAATATTTTCATATTTTACGAGTCAAGTGAAAAGAGCTTAAAGAAGACTCATTTTCGAGGAACGAGTGATGGTTTCAGGTAGCAGCTCATTCCAGGTAAGATTTGGAATTTTCCAATCACGAAAGTGTCACAAGGATGGCTAATAGAATCACTCTTCACATATGCTCCTCGAAGGGGTAAACAATCATATGGGGGTGAATGATCTGCTAAAAACAGAGTGGAGGTGATGATGAGAACACGACCAAGGCTCAAAAGCTGGCGATAAGGCATTCACAATGGTTATTTACCGGTTCATTTTTAAATGAGCTTAAACACCGGGGGAAACATTTGCTCATGACTTATGTTTATTTTTTAATGAGCTTGAACTATGCGCTAAAACTGCTCGTGGCGGGTTTATTTTTTAACGAGCTTGAACCCTGCGGTAACACTGCTCATTAGTCATATGATAAGAAATGTCTCATTCAAGATGCCATTTTTTATGGATCTTGCACCTTTTGAAGCTTTGCCCCGAAGCCTCTTGCATGCATGCTAGGAACGACCAACTATGCCTCTCCATTTAACTACTAATATCATTATCAAGGCTAGGTAGGACAATTTTTCCTTTACTTTGCCGGTGCGCAGATTGCCCCTGCAAAGGTGAATGGTTCCGGCCACTCACCCGGCCTATATGGTTGAAGTCAACGGAATCATGGAGCTAACATTAGCTGGTCATTTCTCGCTTGCTTACAAAAGGTTTGCATGCCCCCAAGTATAGCGAAGTAGAGTTTCCAGGTTACCCTTCAATTTGCAGACAAAACATTTGTTCTATTGGGAAAGGCCTACCTTCTAATGGAGGTATCTTATCCGGTCTAATTCCCTTTTCCTATACAGATAGGTATCGGACTAGTCATATATCCTTCACCGAAACCTACCATATACCTAGAGTTTTCCTACTGAAACAGACCAAGGTGCATGCCCCCTGGGTTTCAGTCACATCTTCCTGAATTACTCGCGCTCATCAGGTGGAAGGACTGGAGACCGATGAGACATTTCTTGCATGAAAATACCATTCAGGGATGGAATTTGACTATTTGCGATGTGTGAATCAGGGAATGACATTTGGTTTATGAGCTTGACCATTCTGCCTTCGTGTGGAAAACACATTACTCTAAAGAGTGAGGAGACGATGGCTCCCATGCAATATATATAGTCGCGTCCAAGGAGTAGATTGTAATCTAAAGGTCCTTGAACTACCATAACGTTCATGTGAACAATTTTCCTTCTCAAAGTAATGGGCACATTTGGAAGGATCCCTAAAGGTCGACTGGTTCCCTTATCGAAGCCTGTTAGATTCTCATTTCAGGAAAAAGCGATGGCGAACCAAGAGCTTTCCAAGCAGTTGAGGAAAGGATACTCACAGAAGCCCCTTCATCAATGATGGTACCAACCATGACCATTTTGTAAGCTTGTACAATGATTCTGAATGGTACACTAGCTAGAAAACGGGGTCTGCCTAGTAGATTCCAGTCGAAGGAAACAACTAGGTTGCTTGGTGGTGGGACCGAATAGACGGCCGGGTAGGACTCTGATGAACTTCCTTCCTGCGGTAAAGGAACGGGAGGAATACCCCCAAGCTCATTGGAGTCAATGTTGATGAAAAGAATTTGAACGGTGTCATTCTCTTTCTCTTCAGTGACGGTATCGTTTGAAGGTGAACACTCTGAAGGAAATACCGGGTCAACTGCTGTATTGACCCTTTGAATTTCGTTTGGTATGGATTCCGAGGGTTCATTTTCAACAATAGGTGCTTTAGCTGACCACAAGGATGGGCCAGCCGAATTTTCAACCGGTGGAGGACTTGGCAAGAGTTTTTGATATCCAGGAGGAAGTCGTAACAGTGAAACAGATGATTATCTAAAAATATTTTAGCCTCTTCAAGGAAGGGACAACGGTGGACAGTGTTATCACCTTCACACAACTTACAAGGAAGTTTAGGATTCCTTCTTTGTCCATGTGCTTCACTTTCACTGGTTAACGGTGAGCATTCAACATGATCGCTAGAGGTTGATGCTACCGGATGGTGCAAACGAGGAGACCAGTCCCTTAAGATCCGAGGGATACAGGGACAATCTAGGTGAAAGTGGTCTCCATTGCAAATGACACAAGGAGATTTAGGTTTTGACCGTGCGGTGTGCGGATTTTTGCTAGACGATACTTGGTCGCTCCCTTCGATTTTGGTTCCTTTTTCTTCTTTTCATTTTTCTCTTTCTGCTTCTTCTTCTTCTCAGTTACTTGACTTTTAGCTTTACCGACTTTGTCAAGCAAAGAGGAAGGAGGAGAAGGAGAATCAGATGAAGTAGAAGGTTGGGAGGCAACTCTAGTGTCGTCTAGTTGCTGGTTAGACTATTCAGGAATTGTGGGATTCTGAACGACAGAGGTAGAGAAGAGCTAGACCGGCAGACCAATTGTCAATCCTGGAAGTGACAAAGTGGCCATATGGGGTGGACCAACATCTCCCCAAGATAGGAAGGGACTAGGATTTCCTTCACGGGAAAATCCTTGGTTGGTAGACTCCATTTTCTCAACCTGAAGATCAACGTGGGAATTTGTGACGTTATTCTGATTAAAATAATTTTTTTAGACGCTTGGACACAACTTGTTTTTTCAATTTTAAAGAGTCGAGAAAAAACAAAAAGATGACTCTAGTCGCCTTCAATTTTTATTGAGCTTGAAGTGACAAGCGCTCAGATGAACTTTTCCTTTAAGGAGTCTAAAAAGGAGCAAAATGGACTTCTCTGGAGATCTAGGCAAAGAGGATTACAAAACAAATCGTAAAACTGCATAATACTTTTTATGGTACGACAGTCAGTCTTCCTGAACGCTGTGTTCGGTGCATTATGATTGATAGGGCGACAGACACAAATTCCTAAGGATAAAGGATGTAGCCTATTGTGGTCTCCTAATATATACGCGACGGTATGTGGGAGCACAAGTTCGTACTGGCACTTGCCGTCTCAGAGTGGAGGAAGCACCCAACCAGCACTGAAAGCAACGGTTACCAGGCTTTACGATGTCGGAATATGGCTCTAGCCTAAACCTCTAGATGTTGCGTTAAGTTCCAAAGCATTGTTAGATTCATTGAGATTTATTTTAAGTTGATATTTCTTAATAGTTTGCCTTTCAGGTTCACCACGTGATGTATGTATAATTCCTAAATGTAGTCTAAGATGATAAACTGAAGTTTTATCTTCTTTCAGCAATGAAAATCCTAGGTACTAAGGGGAAGAAAGTCAAGCATCTTTTCTTCACAGAGCACAGAGCACACGCTAATATGCACAGTCCTAAATCAAGCCAAACATTCAAGATGCAAATGCACATGCATGTATTGGTTTTCAGGTCTCTTAATTTGTAAATGATGCTAAGAAAGCTATGTGCAAAACTGAATTGCTTTTAAAATGACTGTACTCAACAAAATTCTTTTTCAAAACGAAGTGAAAGAAAGAGAGACACTTTGCGATTTTGAAATGGAAAATGCTTTTCGACAATTTAAAATTAGTAAATCAAATCTTATGCAATTGTAACTGTATAATCAACTATCCAAGACAATGGGATTGCTTTCTAAAACTGAAAACGACAGCTACGACACTTTCAGATCTAGAGAGGACAGTTCGACTATGTTACTTTTTTCAAAAGAGAACTAAAACAACGCACAATACATAAAAAACGTTTATAGTTATTAGCACTAAGGAGGTGGAATAATGCAAGAGAAGGGGGTATTCACAGAAGTACACTGATTACATACAACAAAAACTCTTGAATAAGACTGAAAACAATGAGAAAAATCCACAGTCGGAGGGTAAAATCAGTCCTCCCTAACCATCACACCTGTTACACAGTGAACTCAGTATGCAACACATCTACTCCATTTGGGAAGTGCGATGCATACAGGCTGCCTTGAAGGCAGGGTGCGATGGTTATAGTGTGAGACTTTGAACGAGACTTCACTCACAGTTTGCAGTTTAGTTTAGGTATTTAAGCTGAAAAAGTACAGATCAATGTATGTAAAAATACAGGGGTGATTTAAGAGGTTACTAAAGCCACCACTCATGGCAATTAGATTGCTTGCAGATCTATTGTTTAATTTATAAACAAAACCTAGAGATTAATTGAAGCAACATTGATCTACTTTGCATTTGTATGACAAATGCAGTTCGAAGGCTAGCTAGCTTGTCTTCAGGCTTCGTTTGTATGTTTATAAAAGAAACAAGGATAGATAGGCTAACAAGTAATCTAGTCACTCCCCAGCGGAGTCTCCATTTTGTTATACGGGAATAGTGTCCACACGGATGCTGCTATTCCCACTAAGATGGGTGGCTATCTTAGAAACAAACAATCAAAGTCTACTATCGATTCCTTTTATGAAAATAGATGAGAGGAGAACGAAGATGGCCAA
>APFE031422199.1:0-59933 GCA_000404065.3 Pinus taeda | reverse complement strand
TAGTGTAGAATTACCACTTTTTTAAATCAGCATAAAAAACACTACCATTCTAAAACACAATGCACATAAAAAAAATTAGTGCCAATAACTATGCTCTAAAAAAAACGTGTGTTCTGCGTCACCCTTTCCCAAATCGGGTCACTTTTTTGCTATCTCTACAAAACGGGTAACAGTATGAGTTCTCGTTTCAAAGTTTACATTGTCGCAAAAAAACTAAAAACTTTTGAAGGGAAATTGGCAAACAAATTTGGGATTTGCACCCAACATGCACGCAAGGAAGAAGACAAAGGGTTGCACTCCTGCCTATAGTGTATCCTGACTTAGGTGCAATGAAATTTTCGACTCCATGGGTCTGTGTTGGTCCCAGGGAAATATTTTTGAACCCCAAGAGCCTAAACAATTACTAAAACATGCATGAAATAATAAAATGGGACCATGAAATAAAATAGGAAGGTCTTAACTCCTACCTACAATTGAAAACACTTCAAAATATCCACCAGATTGATTGCAATCAACTACAAAAGATCAAGGGCAAAAACTACCTATAACTCTCCCTATTGAAGGTAAATGTGAAATTGTAAATATGAGTAGTCACTTTGGATATTTATGGGCGTTTATTACATTAGTTTATTCATATTTAATGTTTTAAAGTAGTTTCAACCCATTTTTACCATGAAGCGGGTAGTTTTAATACTTTTGTGATATTCTAGCAGGTCGATAGCTATTAGATGGATTTTGCCATGCTTTGAACATATTGTTTTGAACAAGGAGTACACTTTTATCACTTTTTTGAAATCCATAAACTTATGAAAAGGAAACCCCTTGATGTCCTCTTTCAACTCTTTTCACACACCCAAAATATGAAAAGATTTTCGAGCACTTGTCTTTTCAAACTCGTTAAAGTAGAGGAAAATAAATCTACTAAGTATAAGTTTAACCCTTTTCCAAGCTAAGATAAACTAACTATGAAAATCAATACCTTATTAGAACATGGCTAACAGGTTCTCTTGGGTATTATTTTATGCATTTTTAGACCGAAGGAACTATGTATGAAAATGCTGCCTCTTTTTCCAAGTCTCTAAACATGAAACATATGTTGATTTTTACCTTTGCTAGATGCATTAAAACATCAAGCAATGATGGAATCATTGTTCATGATTGGAATGAACCAATTATTCTCTATATTTGTTAAATTTTCTTAGAGGGATCCATTCAATGGATGAACTTACATATCAAGCATATGTTATCCTCTTCAAGATTATTAAAAAATAAAGAGGTATTGACGAGTATCGTTGCGGAAACTGGGAAAATAAGGTACTTGATTTTTCTAATGGAATCAAGTAGCTCTTGAACACGACAGTCTTCCACCTCATCTCCATGGTTATTGGGTTTGGAAATTTTCTTATATTTTGGTTTATCATATGATTTCAAAGCATCCACATTTGGTTTTGGGACAATGCTGCTAACTCCATTGAATGTCAGCGTTGTGTTCAAGAGAAGTCATTAAGTGAATATCTGCTACAATATTATTAAGTCTTTATTCCATGTCTATATTTCCTAATCCATTTTTGTATTAGCATGATTTTGATCATTTAGTCTCAAATAATCATACTCATTTTGTGTCGTTGATGGATGATACATCAATACCCTTCTGCAATGGGTCACTTCCTATCAAAATCAACTCATTATCTAGGAAATTTACTTAGAAACACCCTTTTGTACCTTGGTTCTTTCATATAGTAATGGTAATTTTCCTCACTCGTGGGCGACAGGTTTACATCATTGGCCTTTGATTGAAATATCCTATATAGTGTTTGACATCAACTCATTTATTCACACCATATAGATTGTACTAGACTTCCTTGAGAGCCATTAAATTCATCGGTGGTTTCTCTCGCACTTTCTAATAACTTACACCACCATCAAGTACTCAGATGGTGTCTACCATGTTCGAATCAATCTCAATGATTCACATGGTTAGACTCATACATTGGTAGGTTGTGTGAATGAGATAGAACACCCTCGATATAGTTTCAACCATCCGTGCCTTGATTTCAGGTGTAATACATGATCACATTATATGTTGGCTAGGATCACATAGGCATTCATCTAGTCATGGGTTAACCACAAGTCATCCTTGGACATGTCTTTTGATCATTGTACATGTAATGTTAGCTTATGTGCTCAGTATGGGTATGCTACCTCAACTAAGATATCATGATGTAAATGTATTGTAACATATGATGATCTTGCCGATTATTCTTGATCCTACCTTGTCCTAAGGTAAAGCACTTCAATCATAAGATATAATTTGTTAACTTGTGCTTTAGGGTTCAATATTTTATAGGCCATTTTGTCACATCTACTCAATATGACTTCAACTAGATCAATCAACATCTTTTTAACTCCTTCTCATCATCCTTGTACAAATCCCTAAGCATGAATCATTACATTAATCTAAGAGTTTCTTCTTGAGAACACCTTCTCTCAGTCATTTTAAGGACCAATTCTCTTTGTCCTCCTACTAGAAAATATTCAATACAAGTTTTCTCCATTGTGGCCTGCGTTGATCACCTATAGGTTGCTCCACTATGCACCTGCACTAGCTCTAGAAATTTGGGGAAAAGAGAGAAAATTCTGAACTCTCTTCTTCCAGAAGCCTCTAGGATCTATTGTAAACATCTACATCAAATAAAGTTCTCTAATCCTATCTTATCCTACCTTGGAGTCTTCATTCCTTATCCCTTGAGCTCATCCTCCCATCTAGAGTGGATGTCAACACCTAATTGGTAAAATGATAAGAATTCATGAACTACCTCCTTCACCTATATATTTAATACGATTCATAGGTAAGGGGTTTCATTTTGGAGAGTGATTCTACCATTAAACTATTTTTGTGAGCGATATATTTCCATGCATTAAGGTGATTAGAGGTGCACTTTGTGACATGAAAAGAACAAGTCAACTTGGAGGAGATTTTTTTCAGGATCAACACCTATTTTTGGTCATAAATCTCTCCATTTCTATTATTGAAAATAGTTATTTGTTTTCCTATATATGCCTTTATGCTTTCAATAATTTCAATACCATGTTGAAATATTGAATAAAGTGATTAAATGATCTTACATAGATTCAATGGATCATTGGCTTATGTTATATGACTGTGTAGGTTCTAATAATAACAATTATACTAAGGAATGGAGCATTCAAGCCAAAGAAAAGCGAAGCATATGACAAATTCCAGGTGGGCTTTGTCTGATTATCTATCTACCTTATGGAAAACATTAGGTCTTTTCCCTTTCTTTTGTTCTAGGTTAGTGCACCAGACCTAGAGAAGATATTTTTGTCCGGAATTGTAGATTTCGCATAACAATGACCAATATGAGCACTTTCATGCTAGATAAATTACTTGGTATATTCACAGCCTATGAGATGAGAATTTTGAAAGGAAGTCTGCAACGAAAGAATAAACCTTCAAAAAAGAAGAGGATTGCAAGGATGAGCATGATGACCCGTGCTGCTAATCAAATGAAGAAGAACCTAACTTTCTGAGGAAGATCAAGCAAGGATAAGGACATTATAAAGGTAAGTTATCACTCAAATTGTTAATTGTGGACAATTTGGTCATGATGAATTTAATTTTCCTAAAAATAAGAAGAAGGATTAAAGTCCCAAAGAAAAAATCATGAAGGTTCAAAAGGATAGAAATAAAACTAAGAAGATATTTCTTTTTTTTTTATGTTCAAGAAGAGAGTTCCTCAGAAAGTGAACCTATCCTGTATTAGAAAATGATAGAGATGAGGAGAGCCCAAAAGCATTTATGGTGATAGTAATAGAAAATATGCAAGTTAAGACTATTAATTTTGATGATGAATGAGGAAAAGTAGACCTTGAAGGAGAAATAATTAGTGCTCTTGATGAAATAGAGAGCTTGTGAAAGAAAAATAAAGTCTTGGAGCAGTCCTTGAGAAAAGAAAAGGTTGAGGCAGTTGATCCATTGCTCTTGGAAATATAAGAAGATAAAAAATTCAATAATTCCTGAACCAACAATTGAATGAAAAGGATCAAGCATGTAATAAGTTGGAAGGAGAAGTTGTGTTGCTAAGAATGTTACTGGAGAAGGCTAAAACATCATTGAGATTCAATCACAAATTTGGACAAGGAACTGAATATTTAGATTAGATATTGGAAGCACAATGAGTCTCTTTAGACTCTAGTGGTGTTAGGTTTGACATTGAGTCTAGCGTAGCAGTTGAATTAATAGGAAAGAAGAAAATTATCTTTGTTCCTTCTAAAGAAAGGCATGTGCAGCAGCAACAGAGAGACATGAAACCCAAAGATCAGATTCATAAAAATAAATAGAAACAAAAGACGAAAGTTGGCCATGAAAATCGAGTGTCCCAAAATTTACTCCAGCACAAATGAAAACCTTCCAAGTACAATGATATTTTCCCTGGGTACCACTTCACATGCAGAAATTATGGAAATATAGCAGATTTCAAAGTCAGTGTTTCCTAGAGGAAGCTTGGATATAGAAGAATATTTCAATAGAGAAAAAGTAGACTCAGTTATAATAATTATTTTTCTCCTTTGAATTATCTAGTGAAACATTTTAAATATGAAAAGTTTCGGTATATAGTAGTCAATTGGAGGCTAAAGGTGAAGAGGAGAGAGTCAATAATTGAGAAACTTCAGTAAAACCCAAGGTTTAGAAAGAAAAGGATAAATCATAGAAATGTGATATTTATTTGTATGCTCATAATGGTGGGAGCTATTAATATGTGGACAGTGGATGTTCTAGGCATATGTCAGGATACAAAAGCAAGTTTTTGACATCGAAATGAGTTGACAAAGGTAATGTGACTTTTAGCAACAATACTTATGGAAAAATAATTGTAGAAGGATTGGTTAGTCTATGAAATGGAAAAGGTAAAGCCAAGAATTTTTATATGTTGATGGGTTGAAGCATAACCTCCTTAGTGTATCTCAGATGTGTGATCAAGGCTATGGTGCCATTTTTAAAGCCAAAAAATTTCAAATCAAGTCCACAGGTATAGGTGACATAGTTTTTGAAGCCATAAGAATAGACAATAATGTCTATGTGCTCAAAGAAAAGATATAAATATGTTGATCGTCAAAAATATATGAGATTTTCTTATGGCACTAAAGGCTTGGACATTTTAACATTGATGAGATATTTAAGCTAAGGAAGAAGAATGTTGTCAAGAATTTTCCTAGGCATTCAAAACCAAATAATACAATTTGTAAGTATTTCCAATTGGGAAATAAAGTTCAAGTTCCATTCAAATAAAAATTAAAGCTCATCATTACATCCATCATAGCCAGTACAGATGGATCTATGTGGACCATCTAGAATGCAGTCATCCACAGGTAAATTATATTTTATGCTTATAATTGATTATCTCAGTGGGATCATGTAGATTACCTTCCACAAAGAGAAATCTAAAGATTTTGAGAAGTTCAAAGAGTTCAAATACATGGATGAGAATTAATTTGATTACAAAATTAGAAGCATAAGGTCAAACAATGAAGGTGATTTCACTTCAAAATAATTCTATTAATTCTATAAAAAAATTGCATCAAAAGGATGTTTACAATAGCATAACTCCCCATCAAAATGGTGCAACAAAAAGAGAAAAGATATCAGTGCCGTAATTAGCGACATAAATGATGACCAAAAGGAATTTTCATTAGAGGTTTTTACGATAAGTTATTCATAAAACAATAGTTATCCTTAAGAAAGTTAATTTTACACTGAATAATGACAAAATTACCTAGGATTTGTTGTATTGTAGGCCTACAATAGTAAAACACTTCATATGTTTTGGTAGCAGATGCTACATCAAAAGAGATGATGAAAATATTGGTAAATTCAATGCTAGAGCAGATGAAGGCATTTTTCTTAGATACTCACAAATTAGAAAAAGATAAAAATTCTACAATAAAATCACCAAGAGTATCATTGACTATATCAATGGAAAGATGGATGAGTATGCTCACCAAGTAGAGAGATAACCCACAAAAACCAATGTCGGTGAACTAGTCAGCATTACTGAGGATCATGACAAGGTAGTTGCAGAAAAAATATATGAATGACCCTCTAGTCCTTAAGCTATAGATCCCCCAAGGTATGTAAGAACATGTCACCTGTATCATTAGATTATCAGTGAATTAAATTCTATAGTCTAGACAAGAAGTAAGCTACAAGATTCCCTCCTATAGGCACATGTTGCCCTACTTTCCATGGAGGAACAAACATATGTTATTCAAGCCAGTCAATATCAACATTGGTAAAAGAATATGAATGAAGAATTGGATAAAATAAAGGAAAATCAGACTTTGGAAATTTTTTGAAGGCCTGTTAATGTTATCACCAAAAAGGGTCACCTAGCAATTTCTAACTAAGTTGATCAAAATACACTATGTCGAATTATTTTTACCATTGTAAAATCCCTTTCACAATGGGAAATAATTTAGTAAACCAGTTTTATTAAATTATTTCTAACTGAAATTAAAAGGCCCCATGAGAATAATTAAATAAATCATTATTTATTTAATTTTCTTTAGGAATAATTATTAAGTGATTATTTGGTAATTATTCCTTGTCACATTTGATTAAATCACCTAGGAATAATTAAATAAATCACTATTATTAATTATTTATTATTCTATTGGGAATAAAGTAAATCAATTATTTAATAATATTTCAATTGAAACATTTTTAATCACGACATAATAAATAAATAATTTTATTTGTTAATTATTTCTAAATAAAGATATTTTACCATTTTGAATGTATTTTGTGTCTCCAAAAAATATAATAAAGTATTCCTAACTGACAGATATTGGTTTGTTCAATATGATTTTATTATTTTCTATTTTCAAGATCAACCCAATACTTTTCTATAAATAAGAGGGTTTTCCATTCATTTTTCATGTGATCATTATCATCATCATGATTATTGTCTTCTCACATCGAAGCTCCCACTTGAGTTCCAATACTTGTTTTGGGCTTTTCACATATTGAGAGAGAGAATAGATCACTGAAGGAAAATGACATCAAAGTTCCTATCCCACAGAGGGGGAGTTGTAATCTGTTTTTGTAGATCTCCTCTAGTAGGTGTTATCAATAATTAATATTCACTTTAAAAGTATTTCCATATTGGGTTATTACAATGGATATTTATTATTGTTTACATTTTTGGATCACATATATCTTTTTACTGCAGGGTTTTCTCATGTTATTATTATGGATCTAAAGCATAAGAATCTACATCTAATTGTTAGGGTAAATTTTCACCAACGATTTAATTGAAGCCCTTTTGGTACACACGCTAAGAATTTTCATACTAGCAATTGGAAACTCCATTAGGGAATAATCTAGGAAGATCCACCCAAAGGTATCTACCCGTCAACCTAATATGTCAAGCCTAATATGTCAGATATCTCCTCTTCATCATGTGGTCTCTCTTCCTCCCATCCTCCCATTTTGCATTCTGATGAAGACATCATGGAATCCATGACCACCCCTGATTATCCTTGGGATGATATGCAGCATCATGCATATTTCATTCCATAACAAGCCAATGATCAATATGTTGTGGAGTCCAAATAATTCATCCACGATGACATCGATTAGTTTAATAACTCCTTACCTCAAACCCATGAATTCGATCCACAACCACTTTGTGGTCATTACATTGCCACTCAATGTTTTGGTAAGGGGGCATCCATTTCTAAGAATTTAGGAGAAGTAATTCTCCCCAACCGTTTTAATGCTTCTTGTAGTGTCAACTCTAGATTCATCATTCTTCCCCATTTAGAAGAACATCTAGAGTCTCATATCAGTTTAGATCACTTTAGGAATGATTCAGTTAATCATTCCTCCAACTTACCTCAGCAATGCAGTCCCTTAGACTTTGTTGTTGTTTAATCATCATGTTTTCTAGGTAAGCATCAATTCGTTATATATGAAGCCACTCTTTGGTATAGTGACATCATGAATGCAAGCCCAGATATTTAGTCCATTTGATTCATATATGTAGTGCCAAATAAGATTGGTAATCCACCATTTCCTTTCTCTTACTACATGCTTTATCCATTTTCCCATATGAAGATATCCATATGAACAAAAAAATGGTGAACCACATCATCAAAATGTGTTTATAGTCCACTACCTTAAATACATCTGGTATGCCCATAGCATGTTACATCTATCCATACAAAACTCGGAGGCACAAATTCACTTATATCTCTTCATTATCCTTTCGAGGGTCTTGTTTTAGTCATGTTGAATGTTGGAATCTCCTATTTGAGCACTAAGAATGTAATGGAACTCCACAAACACCTCTAGCTAAGGGCATCTTTCCCACCTTTGCATACCAAGTCAGTCCCATCCATCACATGTGATTGGGCACAGTATCTTATGCTTGGTGGCATTATGAAACCCCTAGGCACCTTCTCACTTGATTAAAATAGGTCTCAACCTAGACCCCAATGATCTAGGCATGATCAATTATCCTTTCATTTATTGGATAGTTTGTCCTACCATCCTCTTCGGTGAGCCATATGCACATCACATATTGTAAGTTCATAATACAATATCATTCAAACATTCTACTCTATGGGATACCAAACCTGACACTCAGTCCCCATGTTTTACTTGATGAGAAAGGATGATCATAGACCTTCTCTAGTACTTCTTTCATTTATTCCTTTCTTTCCATAATTCATCACCAGGAACCATCCTTCCAATAAGCATTAAGGTCACTTTTGGACAAGTAAGGCCACCTCCCTCAAAGTTCTCGATCTAGATTATGATGGTTGGCTTTCCTGCTATGATGTTCTCAAGTTTTAGGGCCTTCCACTCCTGTCCAAATTCTTCAATAGCTCCCTATGCAAATTAATTAGATTTGCGGTCAAGAAGCCCTGTTATAGGATAAACTTTAGTTTTTCCGTTGTCCATTGCAACCAAAGCATACCTTGGTTTCATGAAAAATCAAAACTGTTGGAAATCTCTCACTGATTTCTCTAAAGGGTTTACCTTTGTTGTCGTAATTTTACACTTCACTGGGAAGTCATTTTTTCCACGAGGTCTCACTTTGTCGCCTATTAAAATAAATTTTCTTGATTTTAGCCACCCGTACTCTAGTACCACTTTTCCTATCCACTCATTGACTCACATGTTGACTTTTGTCATAGTTAACCATCATATAATCATGTTTTATGGTCCCCTCCAAGCCTCCCCATGTGGAAAAATCATCAAGTCACCCTTGTTCAAAGCATCAAAGATGAGTCACCCTTAGATCTATGGATTCTATTTCGAGTTTGATTGAGTCTAGTTATAATTTTTCATACACATTTCTATCACATTCATCTCATCATGCTCTTATTTATCCTCAAGCTACACTACTCCGTCATTGAAAAGCCCCCATATGAGTAATTGACCATCCCTTGTAGAATGGAGTCAGTCATTACCATGTCAACCATGCATATTATGCTCTAACAAGGGAAGTTGTCAGTTCACCACACATCTTGTTCCCTTACATAATCATCCTTGGTGTTAGTCCATCAATCACTTTACCATTATCCCTCATGCCTTTGTTGAGGATTAATCATTTCCTTAACTCAAGAAGGCCCTTTTTTATGAACTTCAAGACATTTATTCTAGAAGTGTGGTCTAGAGGTTGGCGTACCTTTGTTCTAGCCTTCGTCTCTTTTTGGTGCCTTGAATCAAGAAAAGGTAACCATCATTTCCCTTTGACTTGGTATTTTCTCATGTGCTCGGCGACAACTCATTATCGCACGATTTAGAATCTTACACTTGACCACCCAATGATGCAAACAATTGTACTAGTGATTCCTAAGAATGTGTGAGATTTTTTAGACCTCGTGAGGGGGTGGCCATTCAGGTAGCCCCTCCACATTCCTGGATGACTATAAACGTTGATCTAGCCTTAGATGTAGATCTACAGATCTGATCGGCTCCATTCCAGCTGTTTGTAGAACCCATAACCTACATGTCTACTTCAAAAGACCCATTTAGATATTCAAAGTCCTTTCCTATTTAGTGGGGCTTCTTTGGTTGTGATACCCCCTCACCATGTTAACTTAAGGAGAATTATGTCTCATGTAGTTACATGTTATTGTATTCAGTCCTTGCCTATGTATTTTGAGGCACATTATGTATATTGGATTCGTTGTATTATTTTCTGGCCCATTGATGTCAGCATATCATTTAAACATGTACTTTGTAGCTCAGTCCCACATCATTGAGCTCACCCTTATTATTTGTACTCAATTATCTCAGTGGTTATGTGTATTCCTCCCTAACCATATTTGAGATCATGTAATCCAAAATAATAGGAAACAAATATTATTTTAGTAGGTCTCCCCCCCTCCATTCGACTATCCTTCCTTACATTGCTTAAGCTATATGTCTCTCTCTCTCTCTCACTCCCCTTTGTTGTCTCATGGAAGTGTAACCTACAATGTATTTTAGTCATACAATTTTATCCTAATGCCCATATGTTTTGGGAGAAATATGTTGTTGGCTTGTTGGGGCCTGACCTAGGTTAGGTGTTAAGTAGCCAAACAAATCCCGTTACTACTGCCCTTTCGGCAAGATTCTGTGGAGAGTGGATTGAGGTGTCACCTAAATTAGTATGGGGGGGTGTTGGAACCAGGTTTCCACACCCTTGAGATGTCTCAGGGGTTGATTTGGTCCAACTGTGAGTCCCTTTGCGCACTTCCCTAGCCTTCGCGCCTTGATATATTTGCCTTCATGTGGTCCTAACCAGGGGCTGTGGGCCCTTCACGGTGTTGGAGCACTAGTATGTAATACTTCCCTAAGTCACACCATAGATCTTATTTATCCTCTTATAACAATTATTTATCTTCGCATAACATATGGCTTATATTATATTTACTTATTCAGCACATTCATCTAAGTTCACGTAGTCAATAAACAATAAAAATGTAATTCATACCCAATAATACATAAAATAGGAAAACATACACAGAAATGTGGTAAAAATTCTCTTTTATTAATTCCTCCAACTATTACAGACTCAACCTATCCTGCACACTCAGTTGCAGGGGTTCACGCACTCACCTGTGAGCTACTAGGCCTCTGTGCAGTCAGTTGTAAAGGCTTTTCCTACTCTACGACCCAAAGGCATGACTTACACCTTGACTCAATGCTTCTATTCCTTTGTCAGTAATACATTAGATTCTTATATTCAATTTGATTCCTTTTTTACACTTAGAGCCTTGCCCTATTTAAACAATCCCATGGCCTGCAGACTTTGGGTAGATATTTCATGCCAACGTTAAATTACAAAAAAAAATGGTGGACAACCCAATGAATCTATTATGACTTCACGCTCCGTGCCCACAATTCACTGAGAATTTACAATGGACTTAGTGAAAACATCGGCTTTAAGCCCCAAAACATGCCTTGTGGGGATTCCATGCCCAGCAGGACCCCAACACAAACATCGTGACTCACCCTAAAGTCACTCTATTGGTGTGGAGATCTTTGTGTGGAGACACTCCAACTCTGCTCAAATAGCTGCAAGTTCAGTAGCGTGCTAAGTAGTTTCCTACTGAATCTCCTGTACACGTTGTTCCGAGACTGCAATGTCGAAACTGTGTCCCCTACATCTGTGTGAGCTTGCCTTGAATTTTTGCTATGATTACAAAGTCCTCATTGATCCAAGGCTGAACACACACCTTCAAAATTGCTTCTCTATGTTGTGCAGTGTCTACTTTCTGTTTAAGAAATTTGTCCTATTGCATTTCCGCAAGCCTCTAAGTGAGGGCCACTGTCTACGTGGTCCCTTTGATGCTGTCTCAAAGTGTTGGATGTTAGGATCCTCCTGCATATTAGTGAAGACCTCGAATGACTCTTCCAACATTCTAGTGCAATCCCTTACTACACTGTTGATCTCCTCCATCCCCAATGTAATAGTGCTTGTGTGCTATTCTCTTATTTCTGGAGGAGTGGGCGGCTGTAACGTCAACTGCATCTCTACTATATAAAGGTTCAGCTCCAGCTGAACGTTGGCCATTTCTTCTCGTGCTTCGTGCACCCCTACTGTTAATATATGGATGTGCACCTTTACTAGTGTGCTTGCGGGGATGGCCAACTCAAGGACCATCTAGCAGGCTTGTTCAAGTACCTACACCATCTACTACTTCTAAGACATGACCTCATCGTGCTGCAAGCTCAACTGTTCCATGTTGACCTTCTACTCACTCAGGACTTGCAACACGCGGCTCTCCCTAGCGCGTAGTTCTGCAGTAATCCCATCCCACAGAAAATAGAGCATCTCCCATGGGAGCGCAGACATGTCGATCCCAATGCTTTTCAAAGTACTGACCATAGGCCTTTTAGCCTCATTTGTTGTAACTAGTTCCCCCTCTAGCAACATGATTATTTTGGTTGTCCGAGTGTGTAGCATTTCCTCAGCTGCACCTATCCCTTCTTTGAGGCTGGTTGAAAGAGTACCAATCTGAGCAGTGCACACCTGCGACTCTTGAACTTGCACTCGGAGGGCCCCCAACACAATCTAATTCTCCTCTGTGAAGTTCTGGAGAGCCTTGGTGGTAACACCACTCACCATATCGCTTATGTCATGCAGATCCCCCTCAGTAAGGGTGATCGGGTCGATAAGTAGTTTATATGCTTTGACCTTCTTGCCTGGGCCCATTCGCTCGCTCGGGCACTGGTGCTTCAAATGTGTTGACACTGTGTGTAGGTCCAGACTGCCCTCTTCTTCATATGTTTCCATCTCTTTCTCCTACTCTGATGGAGGTGACTCCTGGCCCTCGTGTGCCTCTCTGCTACCTTCTTTGCTAGTGTTGCTATGACCTTTTTCTATATTTTTGTTTCCTTTGTAGCGTCCCATGCCTCATGTGCTTTTGCTACCATTGCTTCTTGCCTTTTCTTTTCTTCCAACTATGCCATGGGTATTTTTGCCTCCTCCTCCTTCTTCTCTGTAGGAGACATTTCCACCACGATAATGTCTAGAGCATGCCATTCTAATGGCCATGTCTCAAGTACATTGAAAATCACATCATTGGTGCTATGAAGGGTAACTTGCTCCACATCTTGGTAGTGTCCTTGTGCACCCTGAGGTATATATGGTGGAAGTCCACTTTAAATTCTTCAAAACTTTGAAGGTTATTGTAGACATTGGGTGTTAACCATGGCTTGCGGTTAATCCCCATTCTGATGTTCATCCCCATGAACACCCAAAATATCTTACTGTCACGGATCCAGTTTGTGTCACTAGTGGCCCATATTGAACCATACTTCACAGCCTCTAGGAGATCCCTTGCAATCATGGGGAACTGGCTGTCCTCCGACAATTCCCCTGCCACCAGCACTATGGACAACAGAAGCCTTGCATAGTGGAATTTTTTTCCTTGTTCCTGTGCCTTGCAATAATTCTCTAGGAGCTCTTTGCACAAGAATTTAGACTGGTTAAACTAGGCGCCTTCTGCACATTGTTCACCAAGTTCCACCACCTATACTAGTACCTCGTCCGCGCGACACTTTCACATGACCTTACCCACTAATATCTGAGTCGCCACCTTGACTACTTTGTTGTTGATAATATAGATCACATAGCCCCTCTTCTTCCTTTCTAGCTTGTATTTCTTCTTCATGGCCTCTGCGATGGCTAAATCGCTCCTCTTCCCCTCTGAGATGTCTGTGGGGTCCTCTCCTTTACACGAGAGCCAAGTAATGCAATGGATTAAGTAGTCCATGATGGGGACGGGCTCCTCTAGCCACAAACACCCACTATGCAGCAGGCAAAGCAGCTTCCTGATGACAAATATTGTCACTAGGGAATAGTGGTAATGTGGCACCCGAAAGTTTAATTACCTTGCCTTTTCAACTCCGCCTAACCAATTTCGTAGCTACAATTCTATAACCCCCGTTATGCTGTTCTGCTTGGGCTTCATTAGCTATGCGGTCTTTAGGTGAGGGAACTTCTTGTGGTCAACGAGATCCCAATCTTCAAACATCAATTTCAGCATCTGTCCCATGTGTGTGCCCTAAAATATGATGTCGTCCAGGAGGAGCGGAGTATGGAGAGAGCTCTTTCTCTCATCTAGGTTGTTGGGAACTTTTTCCTTCCCCTTCCGTGGAGGGATATATGCTAGCAACTTTGTTGGAGGGTGTGCAGGCTTGATTTCTTCCTCCATTCCCTCATCCTCATGTTCTTCAATTATGAGGTCCTCCAGGTCTTCTTCCTCCTCATCGATTTCTAGGTTAACTTCTTTCCCTTTATCATCTATCATTAATCTAGTGCACAACGGGTTTTGAGGGGACACATGAACCAAAATTAATAGTTGTTTATATTTCTTCGGCCTCAGCATGCATGGTGATTTAGGGATTTCCGCCAAAATCCTGGTGCCTTCAGGGGCATCCTCTACGATCAGGCCCTGCGTGGCCTCTTGGGTGGTCATCTATGCAATTTCCTTAGCTTCTTCAGAAGTTGCCATATTGGTCGTTCAAAAATCTCTCAATCGCTCAATTAGGGGCTCAATCAATGCTCTACACAAGGCAAATAGGTCCTGGCTCAAAATATGTGGGGCATATGACATTTCAATTCTAAAATGACCAAGTGTTGTTTGTTGGGCATCTCTTTGTAATTTATAGTGTCTTTTGAATTCGAATTCGACTGTTCCCCCCAAATTTAGTCCATTAATGCTCCCTTGGTAGCATATTTTCCCAAATCTTGCCCATAAAGCATGGCTTAAATGCCTGTCGCCCGCACCATTTGGTCTCAAGTCAAGCATCACATCATGAATAATAACTACAATGGTCACTTTCTAGCCAAACCATGTGGTAGCGCAACCCGCCTTATGTGGTCACGAACCTTGTGACACTTTTCTCTTGCATGCAGCTCCAATGTCACGTAGCTCCTGGGTAGAGTAGTTTATACTCTTTTCCCTTCTTTCAATTTCCTGGAGCATGAAGGCTATATCTCCCATGGCTAGTCAGGTGGTCACCCACCTATATAGGGTTTCAACCGGTCATCCATCACTTTTCCTGGAAAACTTCCACCTTTTATTGTTACTAGTGGTGTCACGCAATTTACCATCTCTAGTGTGCCACCATAGGTGATCCATTTAGTAATATGCGGTCCAATCCAAGGCACGAGGCTTATGAAATCTCACCGGTAGTCCCCAAATTTGTCAATGTGATCATGCATACCTACTTTTATCACCCTGTCTTTCTTATCATGAAAATATTTCTTTATTTCATCCTCAAGCTTCTTGACTTTTGCTTCCACTAGAGCATTTTTCTCCCATAATCACACCCTTTCTTTCATAAGTTCTTAGAGCCTAAGATCACCCTGTCATATTTCTTCCCTAGGTCCCAAGCATTCTGCCTCATCCAACTGTGCAGTTGCTTCTTCCAAGGCTCCGTAAGTTGTCATATCTACCAGTGCTACTATGCATGGACTAGGCATTTTATACTCTATGGGGCTTATAGAGTTTGCTCCATACTCCAGCCTCAGAGGCATCTACTTCATTAGTTTCATGCATGTTGTCCTATAATCCCATAGAACTTCTGGTACGTGTAGGTCCCAATCAGTCCGTTGTGCATCATATACCTTGTTCAGTGCTTCGCATACTTCATTAAAGGCTTCTGCATGGATAACCTTATACAAAATCGTTCTTTCCATACTCTATTGTTCCAACTAGAGGGGTCATTTACACAATTTCCTCACCTACACATGCTTACTGAATGTGTCTCCTAACGCAAAGTCTGTTTGCATCCACGCTGGTTTTGTTAGATATGACTGTATCCATCTGGATAGGTGTGTGTGCGGATCATCCTGTCCATCATATTTGTGTTTTAATCACATATGAGGCTTCCCAAATCGCATGCGCATCATTCTCTTGCATTTTTGCCAGTACTCAAAGCTTCCGTAGTGCGTGCCCACTACATCATAGGCATAGTGTGCAATACCCATTTCAAAGCCTCGAAATGTTGCTGTTATGAAACTTCTCTTTCAAATCAGTTTACGAAAGCATATACCTCACTTAACCCATCATAAGTAGGAAGATCCCTTACTTCCGTTGACACGCAGTTCCACTATCTTGTCATCATGTTGCAGTTTAGTGTGGCTACCTCGTGTAACTGGTTCTGCCATCGCTCTACCTCCTCATCAAAATTCGACATACAAGAGCTTTCATGGTCCCATGAGATTCGCCCATTTGCAGTCAGATTTACCTAGTCTTGCTCTCACGTGATTATCTTGTAGATGCAGTCTAAATTGTCATCTACTTTCATAGTCACGCACTGGCTCCATGTAGCGTGATCCTTCTACAGGGCCCAAAGGTAAAACTATCTACAGAGATTTTTATAAAAAATCATCTTACTCTTCTTCAGATTTATCACCTCGTTCATTTCAGTGGCACAACCTATTCCTAATAGTGTAGGGTATGGATTGCTATCATCAACAATCTCTATCACTTCAAAATCTACCAGTGCGCTGGCTCTTTCAATATCTACAGTGATTCCCTACAATCTTCCCATATGTAGGATCTTTTGCTCATTCGCCATTCTTAGTTGGATAGGATACCATTGTAGTGTAGGCCTTCCCATGCACTCCCACGTCTGCTTTGGTAGAATTTTCACATCCGATCCTAGGTCCAAAATCATTTGGTCCATCTCATATTCCCTAATCTACATGTTCAACCTCATTTCTCTTCCCGTCCTCGTTGCATGCTTTCTAATCTTCCGAAATACACATGGTTCTCCTAGCGCAGTCCCAATGCATCTATTTATGAGTTCATTTAATCCCTTTACAGCCTTTCTATAACACAATAGCTTCATGCATGCTTCTATGAATGTTGTGAGCATTGATGGGTCCATTTGTAGCTCTGGTTTGTCTTTGCTTCCTAAAGTGGAGGCATCAGTAAAACTCTTCATGGGTTTCATGAAGGTTTCCTTAGCACACTCCAAATCAAACTCTGGTTCTTTTTTTGGAGCCTTGCAAACCCAAGTACTATCTTTAGGCTACTTACCTTTATGATCCCCCATCATCATCCCACTTCAGAGCACAATATTTATGTTAGGGTCTTCCTCACGCAGCTCAAACCTCATCCTTTGCAGGTTCTGAGTCGAGGGAGGTTGGAGCGCTCCTTTGTCGTGCAACCTCGCTATTAGTGTGGGACAATCCTCTATCTCATTATCAAATAATGTAAAATGCAAGCATGATGGATGTGTCATATTCATACAATCATGGGCATAATGTCATGGCCCTTCGCAATTGTAACGTATCAGCAGTCCATGACCTCTTCTAGTTCCTCCTCCACCTCGGCCTCATCCGTGCCCCTGAAATACAGTTCGCGCCACTCCTGCATTCTGATCAAGGGGCCACATTTCAGCTTGAACTCTGTAGGTGGGAGTATTATCCATCATTACTTCATAGCCTCTACAGGTGCGCTCATCATGTCCCACTAATCTACAGAAATTATAGAACAATGGTTATGAATTTTGCGTGTACTTCTACAATAAATGGTAGTGGTTCATAGCATACTTTCCTATCCTCCTTGGGCCTCGAGTGTTAATGGCATTGGTCCTTCTCCTACAAGGTAATTTGTGAACACTAGGAAGTGGTACTTGTCATGACCATGACTTTTACATTTAACACACCATATCTCATTGCACACTTCTGGGTGAGCTATCATGTCTTATTTCAAACTATGCATCTCAAGGCACAAGTTTTTCAACTGCGTGTGGATCTGTTGAGCTCCTAGCTTACGATCCTATATTGGGGTCCCATGTAGTCTCATCGTAATCTCCAAGGCCTCTGCTTGAGCTATTAACCTTTGTTGTGATAGCACGTCCCTAAAATGTGGCATTAGCAATGCTACAAACCATTCCCAGTGTTGTCCATCTGTTAAAGTCATATTAGCTTCACGAATTGTCCACTTCAGTCACTAATCCAACACCCAAGAAGTAGCGCCTGGTAGAATTGTGATCTCCTTTAACCCAATGATCGACTGCCCCTGTGACTTCGACCTGCTAAATTCTTTGTTCAGCGCAGTTTGCATGTCTGTAATCGCCACATTTGAATTGTCATGAGAATGCTTAATGTGCCAGGTTAGTGTGCGATCCTGCAGAGTGCTGACCAATGTTGCTTTCTTTATATTATCATCTATAACTCTCTGGGCTTCCCATAAAGCTTTTATCACAAACCAAAACTAGTATAGATCTTCATTTCCTACTCCCTTGAACATTGGTAACTTTATCACACTTGCCATATTGACTTGAGGTGGTGGCATAGGTGGTATGGGCGAATATGGAGGTGAAGACAGTGAAACTGGTGGTGGTGTGGGTGGGGGTGCTATGTGTGGAATCCTCTAGCTTATCAAATTGGTTGCACTTCTTGGTGAGACCTTCATGAGATCTTGCTCATTCCCTCGCAGACGTGAAATCAAGCGTCTAGTATCCAATTCTACACTACCTTCATTTCTATAGATTCTCCACTTCATGTAGACCCAAACATCGGTGTATCCTCATAATCCTCTTTATACACAGTATAATTTTAATCCATGTGTTCAGAGACTTAATGTACTTACCTCGCAGTCCTTTGAGGAAGTGTTGCTCTACCTCACTATAGCTGACTGAAGTATCTACCATGAACTTGATAATGAACCCTTCTATAATTTGGTCAAGACAGTGATTAACAATGCATGCGATCTTATCCTCCGATGCTTCCAATCTGCACACCAACTCTGCGTTCCATGCAATAATATTAGCAAGTTTCCACCTTCATTGGCTATCTACTGGCGTTGTGATCCACTCATACAACTCAGTAGGGAAAGATGCGAAGAAAATTTTGTGGATTTCCATGTACAAGTAGCAGTATAACCACTTTTCCTTTGATAATAATAGATTCCTATTCTCCTGCACTGTGAACTCATGAATCTTCCTATCCAACCAATCTTCAATTTATTTCTTAGTTGGATTCCAATGATATGACATCAGACATCTCTATGCAGATCTCGGTCTCAACAATGGAACCATTTATTGGCTTGTTGGGGCCTGACCTAGGTTCACAGTTAATGAGCCAAACAAATCCCTTTATTACTGGCCCTTTCGGCAATAGTTCTTGGAGTGCAGACTAAGGTCTCACTCGAAGTAGTATGGGGGCGTACTAGAACTAGGTTTCCATACCCTTGAGATGTCTGAGGGGTTGATTTTGTCTGACTGTGAGTGCTTTCACATAGATTAATTTGCGCATTTCCCTCGCCTTTGCACCCTAATATATTCACCTTCACACGGCCCTAACTAGGGGCTATGGGGCTTTTGTGCTACTGGAGCAGCAATCTATAGTATTTCCCTAAGTCACAACCAATATCTTATTTATCTTCTTATAAAAGTTAGTTATCTTCAAGTATTAGATGGCTTATATTATATTTACTTATTCAACACATTCATATGAGTTCACATAGTGAATAAATAATAAACTTGCAATTCATATCCAATAATACATAAAACAAGAAAATATACATAGAAATATGGTAAAACTTTTCTTTTATTAATTCTTCCAATAGTTACAGACTCGACTTGCCATGCGCATGGAGCTGCATGGGTCCATGCACTCAGTTGCAAACTAGTAGGCCTTTGTGCACTCAGCTGCAGAGGCTTCTCCTACACTATGACACAAAGACACAACTTGCACTTCGACTCAATGCTTCTATTCCTTCGTCATCAATACATCAGATTCTTTGATTCCATTTGATTCCATTTTTACACTTAGAGCTTCACTCTATTTATACAATCCCACAGTCCGTAGACTATGGACAAATCTTTCAAGCTCACATTACATTACAAAAACAAGGGTACACAACCCTATGACTCTATTATGACTTCGTGCTCCGTGCCCACAATTCGCGGAGTCTTTACAATGGACTTAGTCAAAACTCGGGATTTAAGCCCCAAAACATGCCTTGGGGGGATTCCACACCCAACATATGTTATCACCAAAAGATGATCACCTAGCCATTTCAAATTAGGTGGATCAAACTAGACCATGTAGGAAAAATCTTATCATTATAAAATCACTTTCACAGTGGGAAATATTTAGTAAACCATTTATATTTTTGATTAAAATTAAAAAACCTTGTGAGAATGGATTGAATAAATCATTATTACTTAATTTTATAGGAATAACTTTTAAAACATTAATTTGATCATTATCCTTATCACATTCAACTAAATCACCTAATGAATAATTAAATAAATCAATATTTATTTATTATTCCTTAATTCTATTTCGAATAATTGTTAAATCACTATTTAATAGTTATTTCAATTGACATCATTCTTAATTCTAGTGAAATAATAATAAACAATTTTATATTGGTTATTTATATAAATAATATATTTGACCATTTTGAATATCTTTTTCCTCTCCAAAAAATATAATAAATTATTCCTAATGGTTAGATCTTCATTTGGTCAATATTTCTTTATTATTTTGCATTTTTGAGATCAACCCAATATGTCATTATAAATAAGGGGGTTTTTCTTTCATTCTTCACCATGATCATTATCATCATCAACATGATTGTCTTCTCACATCTGAGCTCCCACTTTAGTTCCATTACATGTTTTGGGTTCTTCACATATTGAGAGAGAGAATAGATCACTGAAGCACAAGGACATCAAAGGAGCCGTCCCATGTAGGGGGATTTGCAAACCCTTTTTGTAGACCTCCTTCACCAGGTACTATCAATAAACAATATTCATTTTAAAATTCTTTTCAAATTGACTTATTATGTTGGCTATCTATTGTTCTTCGTTATTTTGGATCACATATATATTTTCAGTGCAAGGTTTTCTCATTTTATTATTACAGGTCTGAACCATAAGCAACCACATATTGTTGTTGGGGTCGCTTTTCACTAGTGACTTAAGTGAATCATTTTTGGTACACATGCTAATCATTTTCATACTAAAAGCTAACAAGAATGTCATTCACAGCAAGTGGGTTTTCAGAAATAAAATAAATGCCTGTGGAGATCTGGTAAGAAATAAGGCTAGGTTGGTATGAAAAGGATATGGTAAAATACAAGGCTTGGATTTTGATGAAATATTTTCTCCCATTGCTAGATTAGAATTAATAAGAATGTTTTTGGAATTCGGTTTCTTTAAGAAATTCAAAATCTATCGAATGGATGTCAAATATTCTTTCCTCAATGGAGAGCTATAGGAGGAAGTATGCATAGAGCATCCAGAAGGATTTCAATTGAAAAAGAAGCCAAATTATGTTTGATGACTGAAGAAGGATTTGTATGGTCTCAAGGAATCCCCTAGAGCTTGGTATTCCAAGCTAGACAACTACCTTCTCAATTGTGGATTCGAAATAGGTGCAACTGACAACAAATTATATGTCAAAGAAAAATATGGAAAAATTATTGTGGTAGTAATATATGTTGATGATATCAGATTTGCCAGAGATCCATATTTCTTAACAAGTGAATTTTCAACAAATATGAACGCTAGATTTGGCATATCAATTCTTGGAGAACTTTCCTACTTTCTTGGATTGCAAACTATACAGACACTAAAACAAATATTCATTTCTCGAGGAAATTATCTTAGATAAGTACTGAATAAATTTTGGCATGGAATAAAGCTATATAGTGATCACTCCAATGGTGACAAGTTGCAAACTTACCAAGATCAATAAATCTCTAATAGTCGACTAGACTTTATATATATCCATCATTGACATCCTCTTGTATTTCATAGCTACAAGAACAAACATAATGCAAGTTGTTTGATATAGTTAGAATTTTTCAAGAAGACCCCAAACAAATTCATATACCTGCAACCAAGAAGATTCTTAGATATGGACTATGTTACCCTAGAGATAAAGATTTATCATTGAATGTTTATACTGATGTTGATTGGGCAGGTGATGTATATTATCAAAAAAGCACATGTGGCAATGCTTTATTTCTTGAAAAATGTATAGTCTCATAGTTGATCAAGAAGCAAGATTCCATTTCCTTATCTACATTTGAAGCAGATTACATTACAACAACTTCTTGTTGCATTCAACTTTTGTGGATGAAGCCTTGCAAAATGTACAAGTGTTTTATGATCAACCGATTCCCATTATTTGTGACAACACAACTTCCATAAGCATGTCCAAGAATCTATTTTTTAACTTCAAGACAAAGCATATTCCAATTAAGTATAATTCCTTTAGAGAGAACATTGAAAATCATATTCTGAAGATAGAGTATGTTTCTACCAAAGAACAAGTTGCTGATATTTTCTCCATACCACTTCGTAGAGATAAGTTTGAGTATTTGAGGCAAATATTGGTCATTGTTACTATTACCTACCTACACTAGCTCTTCCTTCAAGAGAAAGAAAAAAAAAGTAGATGTTTTGTTTTCAGCATATGAAAGTGAAGCTGGTAGGTCCACAAAATTTAAAACATAGAGAATGATTATTGACATAATGTGTATGGTGATAGGGGGAGCATGATGATGTCTTTTCGATTTATGTCAAAGGGGGAGAGAGCCATATTGATGAAACAAAAATGTAAAAGTGGGACTGGTAATGGTGATTAAAAAAACAAATAAGGGGAGAGATCATAATGTTTAGATAAAGGAGTACATGGAGAGCCATGGCTTCAAGAGCAGCATGAGAAACAACATAAGAAGCAACAACGAATAAAAACAATACATATCAAGGGGAGAAACACTCAAAAGAGCCAATCATATCTCCTAAAGTGTGTTTCTTATATTTTTGTGTTGCCATCAATGCCAAAGGGGGATAATGTTGGAAACATTTTTTTATTGATGTCAATAAGGGGTTCATTAATGTCAACAAGTTGCAACATATTTCACATGTGTCACAGAGTTGGTTCCACACATAAAACAAAGGTAAAGGATCATACATTTTGCAGAGATTTTGGGTCCATTTCTCAAGTAGAAGATGAGCCCAAACAACTGACCAGGCCCACTCAACTAGAAAGTGATATGAAAGATATTTCCAATGATATAAAGAAGTCTATAAGTGGCCTCCTGTGTCAAGAGATAGATCCAATCAAACATGGGCCTACAAAAGTCAAAATACCATAACTTGATAACCCTAGAAGCCTTGGAATCATGTAACAAGAAAAAATGGTGAAGTAGGCCGAGAACCATAGAGGATTTATAAGTTACAAATTATAAAAGTGTTAGGCACTAGGGCATTCAGAATCTAGCTCACAACACTGAGAGAAAGCCAACACAGTGGGACATACCCTAGAGGTTCAAAACACCATAAGAATTTTTAAATTAATTTCAAAAGAGTTTCCCCGTAGTGGGGAAGTGGGTAGTGGTAGCGGGAAAGACCGGAAGGTTGGAAGCCTATGAGGTTCTGGTAAGTATATGTTGTAGGTGTCAGTCATGAGGGGACCTCAAATGGCACAACAATGGTGTAGTAGACATGGGCCATTCTGGAAAGCCCAAATCTTGTAACTTTTTAAGAATTGCAATTCAGAAAAGTGCCAATATATGGGGCTTTGAGAGGTAGATTGGCATTGAAAAATAAAACAGAGGGAATAGATGCATAAAACATTTTTACAAAGGAAATAAGCACCCAACATGCATGGAAAAGGCTTAGCACTCAAAGGGCCCAACCAACTGTCACGACCCACTCTTATGGTGTAAATAACATGTAAGTGCCAACGAAAGGGGCTTAAGGGAAATTTGATGGATCTGGTAGTGATTTATGTTATAAAATAAAAAAAAAGCCTAGGGAAGCTCTAAGGTTATTTTTAAAGATAGAAATAGGATAACGGCCTTTAGGTTTGGCATGGCCAAATGAGTTCACAACCATTTTTGGTGGGATAATCTTGATAGTGGCATGGATGGGTCAACAACTAGTTTTAGTAGAAGGTTTGGTGGTTCTTCCTATTAAGAGGTAGTTTTTAAACTTTGGCCAGAACTCGAGGATCACTAACTTTAGAAAACCTCAAATAAATTCTATTAAATACCAAAATTAAGTAAAATTAATAGCAAAACTCACATAAAAGGTTGGGACTCGAAGAAGACTTGAACATAACATAAGAAACAGTCCTAGAATATTGAACTGAACATGACAAAGGAAAAAATAAGAAAACCATGCAACAAGTTAACTCAAGTCCAATAACAAGAATATTAGTCCACAATTCTTTAAAAGAGGAATTTGAGATATAGAGTAATAAAGGTGTAATGATGAGTGCAAGTAAAATTGTGAGAGGAATATTTTTGAGACAAAGATTCTAGAGCACCAAGGTGTTTTTATGGTTTGGTTACTATAGGTGATTTTTAGTGGTGATTGAGGTAGAATTATTTTATTGCAAAAAAAGTAAAGGAATTCATACATCTAGTGTGAAAATGGATGAAATATGACCTAATGAGTGTATAGAGAGTTGTATATTTGTTATTAGGGCTTGGTGCTACTTCCAGTGGTTGATGGTAAATAGTTGGGGTTGTACCTCCATTCAATTGTAGCTGATAAACCAAGGAGTTGTAGCTCCCTGTTGGATGCGGCCAGAGAATTATAACATCAAGTTGTAGCTTTCCTTGAGAAGCAATAAAAGAGAAGTATTGAAGAATTTATTTGTTCTTTTTGTGTTCCACTCAGATTGCTAATATCGATTTCTAGTATGTGTTAGTGTCGGTATCTTCATCCCTCCGTCAGTGATCAAATTATCTTATTGCATTGCATGTTAGGTGTCTCACTTGGTTAGCTACATTCCATTAGGATGATGGATCATCTAACAGTAGTGGCTTATTATACATTTTCCCTCATGTCCTTTACCGGTTGGCCCTTTTTCACTCATCTAGATCATTTGCTGTCAATTTTTGTCTTCAAATCTACAAAAGTCATTTTTAAGGTTTTAGGTCTCATTAGGTCCAGGGTTTCATCAATAATGTCTTCAAAATGCTCAATAATAGTGAGCAGGCACATAAGGATGTCAAATAACATTCAGAAACAATAATTTCCATAATCACATGCTTAGTGATTGATTTTTCCTCAAAACCCTGTTTTGAGGAAAAACAGAGTTTTTTATATTTCTATGTACAAATTTGATGTAATTTCGTTTTTTTCCATATTTAATAACTTCAATGGCAACCCTGATCACCTTGCCAATCTTTAGGAACTCCATCACCTACAAGGAAAACAAAAAGTCAAAGCATTTAGTTCATCATAGGGAAAAATAAAGTAAACTACCCAAAAACAATGTTTTAAAAGCAAGTCAAAAGCAAACATTACAAAGTGGGTTTTTATAAGTGAAAAATTAAAATGCTATGTATATAAACAATTTGTTATGTTTAAAGAGTTCATTTGCATCCAAAGGAGAAAGAGTGAACAAGAGAAAGGTCGTGTTGAAGAGAAGGAGGTAAAAACTTGTAGCAAGTTTGATATTTCAGTGGCACAATGCATTGGGTCGCAGGCACAGCGCATCCAACTGGCATGGCACATCCATCTGGCCGGCAGATTGGGCCACACTTTGCAGTGTTAATTTTACACAGGCGTGACACATTGAGAGGGCGCAGTGCCCTCGGTTTGTGGTTCAACGCACAGGGTTTGGAAGCCGATTTCACCCACAAACTCTACTAAAATTGCAAAATTTTCTCAATCCTCACTTTTCCAAGTAAGTTGACATTTCTCCCATGATCAAAGAGTGAGTTTATATTAGTGCATATGATGATTTAATGGGAAAAAATCAAAAACCCTACCTCCTTGTATTTTTTGACAAAAATAATTGCATAGTGTTTATGAATTGTGGTTTTTGCTGTTGTTCCACTCCTGGCCATTTCTTACTCCCTCACTCTTTCATTCCCTCATTCATTTTCCAATTTCATTAACCCATAATGTAATCCTCATATCCCTAAATTTACTAACCCCATATCCCTAAATCCCACTATCCTAAACCCTAGTTAAATATCCCCAAACCCTAATTATTGTCTCAAAGCCTAAATACTATTCCCTAAACCCTTATAATCCCCATAAACTTAACAACAATATTCCAAGAATCCCTCATACACATTCCCTCAATAGTCCCTCATACATTCTTATCCTTGGCAGCAAAAACTTAAGGACACCATAAAATATCTTCATACTCATATAAGAAAACTCAGACATTGGCAAACATGGAGTCAGATCCTTCCTATGACCGAGATGACGAGATAGTCAGAGATTCTTTTAGACAAATGCATGCACCTAGGAGACCTCACAAGGGTGGTAAACATATATGAGAGGAGCCTACTTCACTTGCCGAGCTGCTGGCCTGTTCTCTTGCTGTCACATGCTTTCGACACCAATCTTGTTATCAGTTATGTGAGATGGTAGAGAGACTCCAGTACCATCATGAGTTGGCCATATTGTTTGTGCTCCATCCTCATAATGGTCCAATCAGTTTGATAGGTGTGACATTCACCTTGACACCCGAGACTATTTCTCAAGCAACTGACATTCCAAATGTCGGTGAGCAGTGAAATAAAAGGCAGCTGTTTAACAAAGAACATTATGAGCCTTACATTAAGGATGGTTATCAGAGACATGTCAGTAGAGTTTTTCCCTTTTGGTATCTGAAAGACACCTATGCTCCCTTTGATGAAACTCATAATTAAGTATTTCAGCTGTGAGGGCCAATTTTCTCGCTCGTATGCCTATCACATCAAGTGTTGATGCACTTCACTAGGGTGAGAATGATGAATCTTCCCTATTTTATTTGCTAGAACATTGAGAAGATGACCACCTTAGTGCACAGGAAGCCTCCTTGGCAGCAGTATAACAACATATATCATTTTGCACTAATCAGAAATGTAGTCTTGCATCAACTTGGTTTACAGAACATCTCATGGGATGATTTCATTTCACGTGAGGTCTTTACAAGTCCTCAAGTACCCCTAGCAGTTTTTCATGAGATAAAAGGGCCTTCACATCAGCAGGAGATTCATGAGACACAAACCACTAGTGTGATAGTGTTTATCACCTACCAAAATGGCACTAGAAGATTGTTTGTAGCAGCAAGACGAGTACTATCCCCACCTGGGGTGGAAGGTGTCTCTTTTCCTCCATTAGCAGAGTAGGTTCAAGACAAGGGCAAATGGCCATTACATGATGAGGGGTCTTCAGGGGAACAAGAGACTGATTTCATGCTTATTCAGTATGATGACACCGATTTGGGCTCCCAAAGCTCAAAGCTCAAGGAGATCATTCAGGAGCAACATGCTGACATTCATGATTTGTCTCTCAAATTAGAAAGAGCCAAGTGGATAATAAAATATCTAGAGCAAAGAAACAAACAACTAGAGGATCAAAAAACCATTATGGAGCTACAAAATATACGAGAAAACTGGCAAGCTACCAAGAGGAGTAAAGTCAAGGTGACACCACTTGAACAAAAAATCAATGTTGATCATGAATCTTTGCTTGAGAGGACAAATATTCACTTAGAAAAGTTGCTAGAGAAGGCCAACAGAGAGAAAAAGATGTTGAGGTACATGGCCTACCACTACATGGTGAGAAACGAAGTGTGGAAAACAAGAATCAGGAACTTGAAGGCCAAGTTGAAGAAAGCATCGAGGAAGCGAAAAGAGCAAGATAGACTCCAGATCTTGGCTGAGGCTTCCTTGGACCAATACAACAATTAATGAAGGTCACACAGTCGAAATTTCAAGATATTTGGGACACTTTTTCAATTTTGAAATTTTTGGCCTAAAAAATAGGTTTTTATGCATGACGCGCTACCCCACCTAGTGCGCGCTTTTGCTAGGGACTTCCTTTTGAGGAAAACTTAGCATTTTTGGATTCTTCATGGGAAGATATGAATTCTCACAAATGGCCAAGAAATTTTGATAGGTTTTGAGCTTCCAAAAAGGTCAAAAACATCTCAAAAATGACCTTTCTGCCCCTTTTTGGACACACAGGAAGCAGTGTTGGGAGAACTCCATTTTGGATGGGCAAATGGAGTCCAAATTTTAAAATTCCACTTGTTCTAGAAAGTAGACAAGCGGATCGTTCTAAAAATACCATGTGGAGCAAACTTGAACACAAAGAGGCCTCCAAAATCAGCTGCCAAAAGGCACTATGCATAGGGAAATCAGCACGGCGCATAGGAGGAAATTTGCTCTTTTCGGCCAAAAAACTCTGTTTTTCGCCTAGTTTCTTCACAGTTTGACTTTTCTCTTTATAATAGTCAAAATCATGATGTAACGTAATGTGAATTGATGGATTTTGATGTAATTATACTAAATTTTCACTCATAGAGGTAGATTCATCCATGAAAAGGTAGTTTGCAACTGAATGAATCAGATTCCTAGCTTTTAGAGGCAAGTTATTCCATTACCTACTTTTTAGTTCTCAATTTAGAATTTGTTGGAACAGCTCCTAAACTTATGAGCTTCACCCCTAGAGGCTAGGATTAGTTTTTTTTTGCCTATATCTTGTAATTTTTCAGTCATTAGCAAAGGTTGGACTTTTGGGAAAGCTTGGAGCTTCATTGTATACTCATTTCAGCAGTTTGGCAAAGGAATAGACCAGGGTTTGCAGCACTTTATGGGATTATTGTGGCATCTTGATTTGGTATTATGTTTCCTTCTGAAATTGTAAGTTTACGTATGTTTTATGTATGCCATCATCTCTCTTTTCTTCATCTTAACTAAATCAGACAAGGATAAAGGTAGAATTTATTGAAATTGCAGTGCTCTACCTAGGGTTTGTTTAGTTATTTATGTTTTTAGTTTTTTGAAGAGGATCCTTGAGACTTTCATGCCCTCTTCAACTCCTCACCAGTATAAAAGCTCTCCATATCATTCAATTTTAATTACCAAACCATTTTCCTACCTTTCCCCATAGAGATCTCTACAAAACTGAGCCTCATTCCCCAGACCTAAATCTGCCTTTCACATTTGAGCCAACAAAACATCATCAAATTCAATCAAACTCTTCTGCTGACATACCTAGCCTAAAATCAGTCTTCACATCAGTCATCTCAAGCCTCGTTGATCATATTTTGCTGATATTGATAAGGAGAGATCCCTCTCCTGACCTGGTAGGGCTAGCTACTAGGTTAAGTGTGGTTTGATGTTACCCTAGATCCTACCTTTCTCAGCCTGAGGTATATTTAGCCGCTAACATTATGATTGTTTAAATTAATTATTGAAGCATTTATTGGTGTTCCAATATTCTTTCAAAAAGTAAAATGAATGTTTTCAATTATTAAAAACTCCTATAATGCTAATTCACACCTCCCTCAGTATTCTCTTAGCTTCCAACACTAGTGTGTCTAGAGGTTATGAGATTTGGGGTCTGAGCAAAGAACAAAGTGCAACTCATAGATTGATGGTAGCTTGTGGAGAATAAAGGTCTTATGGAGAGTATGGTGGTTGTTTACAAAACAGCTAAAATACTTACTCGCTATTAATATGTTTTTATTTTGGTATTGATAATATGTTTAAGACATTATAAGGTTTATTATTGCTAAAAAGAGTTTGTATTCTACTCTACTTGGAATGTTTTATGATGAACCTTATATTTCCATGTTACTGCTACGACTTGAAGATTCATTTATGTATTGTTGCTACTGAGTATAATCATGCACAGCTAAGTCTAATTGATTACATTAGTTGTTGTGTATTGTATTGTGAGGATATTGATGCATAGTGTTAGGTTCCTATAATAATAGGGATCATAATTGTGAATTGACTAAGCCATGTCTTCTAATATTGTACATACCTTTTCTTTTCTGCAAATGTTTTCCCATATTAAAAAATATAAAGAGGGTATGTCCTAAAAGAAAAATCAAAGGATGAAAAGAAAAGTATCAAAGAAGAAGATAAAATATGAACCCCACTAAAAAGAGATAAAAATAGCTTCTGAAACTAATGCAAATTCAAATCCCACTACCTTCACGATGGTCAAATAGCGTAATCTTGATCCATTCATGCTCTAAATTTCATGCTGATAGATAGAGAATAAACATCTAGTCAAATTGTTTAATCTTGGTAGATCAATATTTAGGTAGAGTATAATAATGAGCTTATCAGTTTATTCTAAGCCACTGAACATTATAAGAATAGAATTAGATAGTTTTCTTATCAAAGAAAAATATGAGGGTCAACAAGCTCAAATGCACCCAATAATTGAAGGAAAAATGTTAGGGTAAATGATGGGTAGGCCGACGCAGTATGCACAAAGTATGGAAAGAAATAGTTGGTTTATTTCTTATCACTATTATCTTACTAATCTCCACTTCCTAATTCCAAAAATCCCTTCCCTCATCATTTTCACTTATTCTAACATATTTCCCTTGTAAAAAACCTTTTCCTCTTTACTAATTCCCCTTTTCATTTTAACCCACTAAAACCCCTTTATCTTAAGTTTATATAATTAACATGTATCGGGCCCCATTGAAAAATCCTCCCTGATATTAGTTTAAACATTAGTTCTTAGTGTATTTTATGCCTAACATCCCGCTATCCCACCTACCCCATACCACTTCCACATTGATGGTTTTAAATTAAATTCAATCATCTAGCGTTGCATATACATCTAACCTCTCCACATTAAAAATCCTCTGGTCCCACCTATCCAAACCCCTAAACCTCATTCACTATCCAGTCTCCTCATTCAGATCTAACAATCAACAATCCATATCATGTTCTCCTCTGCCCAATGTTTAGCACTTAAAAATCACTCAATTTCAGTGGTTTTTAACGCCTGCCCTTTCGCTATGTGGCAACCCCACATCATATCACGTCCCTTGGTAAAAAATTGTTTGGCACTTTTGGTCCATGCAATAATCCACCATACAACTATTCCTTCAACTTCTCTTCTCATCCAAAACCACCTCCCATTCCACAACAACCACTTTAGAAGACTGACCTCCAGCTGTCACCTCCTACCGGAAAGCCTCCTCCAACTACTACATTGTGTATCCCAGGAAGCCCTACGATCCATTTTTTTTAGTAAACTACTAATCTACCCCTGCAGAATGTAAAAAATTACAAAGTTTCCACAAAAATATATTTGGCCATTCTCTTACCTCTATTTGAAATACATAAACCTGGAATACCATTGCCAATGCATAATCAAAACCTCTAGAGTTCAGACTCAATCCACAGATTTCCCAGTTCCCTAAAGTCCATTTTTACATCCTTCTAGAAAATGCGTTTTCATTAACTACTGGTTTATTTTTGCAGGTGATCATATAAGATCTGGAAAAATAGTTTTTATACTAGTTAAAAACCTGTTCGTTCCAGACTCTTAGGAAATGTATTCGAATGGTTTTCCTCAAAAGAAGATTCCATAGAATAGAAGAGCAAAAGAAATCATTTACACAGAGGTAGTGATTGTTAAAATAGAGATAAATGAGTTTTTGTCAAAACAAAATGTAATTATGGGCTTATATAAACCATCATGAAGAATGTTCCCTTGTGAATGTGGGATATATAGAATCCATCTTTTTACCGCTTACTTCACCAAACCCTATTAATATAAAGTTTTGGACTTTATATTAATTTCTCCTATCCTATACTGCGTGTTCCCTCTGCAAAGTCAACCAATGGCCCACCCCCTAGTTAGAATAAAACCCCCTTCATTTGTATTTGCCTCGAGATTCGTAAAAATAAATGAATGGTTAAAATTCTATCTCGCGCACTTAGCTCATCCAACACTTAACAGTAAAAAAGAATGCAAGATTAGTGGTTTTCCCAACCCACCTTTTCGCTACGTAGCAGCCCCACATTATATCAAGTCCTCTGAAAAAATACAACCTACCACTCAAAAGACGTGTGACAAACCATTCACTGTTTTTCTTTTGAATCTTATAAATGTTAAGAGAATATAGGGTGGATTAATTTCAAATGAAAAACAAAGATATGAGAATACGGTAATATTTTAGAGTTACGGGTGAAACCATACTTGAGGTAAAATTATATACCTACAGGAAATATGAGACTAAGGCTGTGGAATGAGATTCAAAGGTAAAATGGTTTTACAGCGACGCATGAAATAAAGTTCACCGATGCCATGAATTTATGAGAGGAAATAAAAGGGAAAATTTCACATGAAATTAATGTACAGGAGAGAAAAGATAGAATTCATGTAAATGCATTTCACTATAGAAGATTAAAGTGAAATCAATTTAGAGGCATGGTGAAACCAATTTATGCGCATGGTGAAATCAATTTACAAGTGTGGTGAAATCAATTTGTAGGTGTAAAATCATGTTGCAGGTGAAAGTAAAAGGGTAAAGCGAGAATACTCTTCCAACCATACAAATCAGCACATGGTTTTGTAAACCATCCATGTATTCTACATGAGTAAAAGCAATTTACATACAAATAAAATGAATTTACAGAGGAAGGAGGAATAGAAGCAAAGCTACACATGGTTTTGTCAATTCATGGATGGAGAAAACAAAACCACCAACTGGAAACAACACATGGTTTTGTAGAAATTTAATTATAAAGTTTATTTAAAATATTTTGGAAATATTATTCAAATATATATATTATTAAATAGTTTCCAAAATATTTTGTGACACTCATGAATAAGAAAACAACAGTGTAGTCACAAGATCAGCCATCCATGAGGGAAGTCTTAGATTATCAAGTCAGAGGATGGGTAAGCACTTAAGTGAATTACTAAGAAAAAGAGAGATACATTTGCATTTGCTAGTTCATATGCCAGCACAACCACAAATTTGGGTCCACATCCTACCTACTGCCACTTCCACAGCAACAACATTCACACAACACATTCCACTAGAACTATTAATGTGCAGTAGTTGGAGCTTTTAGTTCATCTATAGTCGAAAAATATCCTATTTGTTAGAGACAACATTTATTGTAAACAATTTGTAAATTTTGTATAAATACTTCTTCTTTTGAATTATTAGGTGTGGATTGCTGAACATTTTGATAGTTATATTGATCTAAAAACCTAACGGTTTACTGTAAACATTTGCAAGCTAGCATAGTGGACTGAGTAATAAAGGAATTGCATTACGAGATTCATGTGTTGGGCCACATCATTGAAGTATCTTTCATTTTTCAATTTGTTATTTTCTTAAGTATTTCACACACATACATGTATTTCCAATTTGAATGAAATAACTAGAATTTTACTTCATAATTTGTTTAAGTACACTCTATTTTGAACAGTTATTCATTTTAATGTTTTCTTATGATATCCATAGCAGGGAATTCTTCATTTCTCCCGAGTTTCAATTGACCTCTTTCATTTCCTTCATTTTCTGGTTTGAGGAATCCTTGATTGCTCTTTGACCCTGATTGAAAAACCACTTCACCATCCCGCCTAAATTATTTGAAGTTACTTAGCTACTTTCCCTGTGAACACTATCTTTAGAACTTGATTGAGTGTTATTTTCTTGACATTTGGACTCCATGGCCAAATGGTAAAATACATCTATGTATCCATCTAAATCAGTGATTTCACCACCAAACCAAATCGAAAACCAATCCAATCAAGCTTGTATAACTGGCCTAAAATCAATTAACTCAACAAAGTTAAATGATTAAGAGAGAGCCCTCCCTGAGCATAAGGAAGGCTAGATCCTGATACCAAAAGTAGTTTTGTGGTTACCTCTATTATTTATTTCATGACAACCTTAGGGAAATTTTAGAATGATAACATAGTGGTGACCATATGGTGGACAACGATCAAACACACAAAGGTTAAAATCATCCACCTGGCGACTCCAGCTCCAAATTAATTTCACAATGAGGACTCCACTAGAGGAATGAACCTGAAAAAACACTATGGGAAGATCAAGCTTATAACTTGGATTGTTATCCAAGACATCATGTTCTTTCTCATCAAGTAGGTTTTTCAAGGTATATTGTATTTTGAGAACATCTTATATTAATTTTTGATTATTTTCCTTTGAAGATTGTAAATATATATTCTCCTTATCCATTTGAGCAGCTTTCTTCTAAATCTTATGATGATCATTTTCCGGTTGAGAAGCCTTAAACAATCAAGATTGATCTTAAAATTACTGTACATGTTCCTATACCTTGTAAAATTACTGATAGATATAAGCCCCTCATGTTACCTCCCATACTCCATGAATTTCTTGATAACTATTACAAATATCTCCCTAATTTTGATGGAGAGAATGCTATCACTGCCCAAAAACATATTCAAGGTTTTGAGAATTATATGGACCTATTTGAGATTAATGAAGATGATGTTATTATCAGGCATTTTGCTCTTTCTTTGCAAAAGAGTTGGTTCAAGAACCTACCTATTGCAAGAATCTAAAATTTCCAACAGTTTGTCAAATTTTTCCTTGATATGTGGATAATCAAAGTCAATCTTTTTCATATCATAGAAGAATATAATTAGTTTAAAAGACAACCAAATGAAACAACACAACAATTTTCTGACATATTTAATCAAGTTTATTATTCAATGCCATCAAATATAAAACCTCCTCCTGATTCACTTCTCCTGCATTATCCAAAAGCATTTGATCTAGAAATAGAATTTCAGCTAAGAGAAAGAAACCCAACAACCCTTGAAAAGATGCAAAAGATTGCGATGGATGTAGAAGTGCATTTACTGATTAAAAAGGAAAAGTTGAAAGCAGAAGCAGAGAAGAACAACATTGCAAAGGTAAAACTCGACATTTTGGTAAGAAAAATAGAGGAAATCGTATAGAAGATCACGGTGTAAGATACAATTTTTGTGCAACATCACAATCACCTATTTATTTGAGCAAAAGAATAGGTTGATATCCATGAACAAATTCCTACTAATTCCAACTACCATAGATCAGAAAATGGATTTAAAGATCAATATGTGGAAGAGGAATCTATTGATCTAATGTGTATGCTTGATGACATTCCTTGTTTTGATGATTTTCCTAACTGTGATTAGTATGATGATACTTATGTCCTTCAATTTCAAGCTAACTTAATAGAGCAATCAGAATCTAGTCTAGGAAATAAGGAAATTTAGTTTCACCAGCTTGAAAACAATGATCAACTTATTCATATCATCTATGAAAGTGAGGAAGAAAGTGCAGAAAATTTGGAAATAAGTGAAGTTTCGTTGCCTCTTTGTTTTGCTTCGTTTCAGTTCATCAGAGAAAACTTTAAAGAAATCAAACATCAAGAGTCTTTCAGTATTGTTATTGATAACAAAGAAGACAATGAAACTCTTGATCAAGATTCTTTAGTTTCACAACTACAGTTATCAAATTTCATTGAAACACCTGATCAAATGACACAGGAAAGTTATATACCACTATGTTTTGAATCATTTCAGTTTTTAAAGGAAATGCGGTATAAAATATCTAAAGAAAAGGATGAGTAGCTTGTAGAAACCTATGAAGTTCCATTGAAAGCAATATGCAATAAGTTGCAATAATCCTTCCAAGTTTTTTATGATCCAATAGCTGATATATTAGATGATGGATGCAATCAATTTTTTCTCCATAAATTAAACCATGACATTTAGGGTCAAGATGAAAGGTTTCATCGGTCACACTTTTCTATCAGTAGAAATATCATCACAAAGCTTGTCTAAAAATCTGCAAGGGGGTAAAGATAAAAATGACATTTCAGTTTCATGGCATGGAGGTCATCTAGAACAATTGTATAGTTGCTTAAATCAGTTGAACAATAGTGTATATATTTTGGAAGATACTTTTGTGTAGTTTTTAGAGTCAACAAACGAAATAAAGTATTTCCTTATCTTCTTATTTGTTGACAAGGTTATATTGGGTTGTAGAACTTCAGTTTTAATCACAAACAAGCAAAAGCAGCAAAATCGACCAATGTATATGATGCTTGAATGGTTACATTGGTTGTTTAATTTTACCTAACCAATAGCTGGATAGATGATTAGAGTATGTAGGTAGGCTCTCATTTTGATTAAATTCAGTTTTTCATGCAACAAGATTATTTCAGATCATATTTCAGTACAACATGTGTCGTATTTCAGTCTGTAGAAAAGGTTAAGATTTTAGTTCAATATTTTCGGTCACAGAGATTATATAATAAAGTAGGTACATGCTTGGGATTGGCCCAATGGATCAGGCCACTAGTTGGCGGTGTTCTTGACATCTCACAATGAGATGCCATCCCCAAGTGGAGCCATTGTTAGGTTCCTATAATGATAGGGATCATAACTTTGAATTGACTAAGTTAAGTTTGCTAATATTCTATATACCTTTGATTTTTTTTAAATGTTTTCCCATATTAAAAAATGTAAAGAGGGTCTGTCCTAAAAGAACAATCAAAGGACAAAAAGAAAAGGATCAAAGAAGAAGATAAAATATGAACCCCATCAAAAAGAGATAAAAATAGATTTTGAAAGTGATGCAAATTCAAACGACACTACCTTTTAGTTTACTTTATGCAAATAAAATTATGTGCAACTTGTCAAAATGCCTCAATTCATCATGGTAAAACAACTTAATCTTGATTCATTCATGCTCTAAATTTCATGCTGATAGATAGAGAATAAAGATGTAGCCAAACTGTTTAATATTGACAGATCAGTATTTAGGTAGAGTATAATAATGAGATCATTAGTTTAATCTGAGCCATTGGACATAATAAAATTAGAATTAGATAGTTTTCTTATCAAAGAAAAATAAGAGGGTCAACAAGATCAAATGCATCGAGTAAATAAAGACAAAATGTTACGGTAAATGATGGGTAGGCAGAAGCAGTATGTGAAAGGAATGGAAAGCAACAATTATTTTGTTTCTTATCACTAATATCTTACTAATTTCCTCTTCCTAATTCCAAAAATCCCGTCCCTCATCATTTTCCATTATTATAACATATTTCCCTTGTAAAAAAAACTTTTCCCCTTTAGTAATTCCCATTTTCATTTTAACCCACTAAAACCCCTTTATCCTAAGTTTATATAATTAACATGTATTGGGCCCCATTTAAAAATCCTCCCTGATATTAGTCTAAACACTAGTTCTTAGTGTATTTTATCATCCCGCTATCCCATTTACGACATACTCCTTTCATATTAATGGTTTTAAATTAAATTCAATCACTTGTAGTTGCATATACATCTAACCCCTTCGCATTAAAAATCATTCGGTCCCACCTATTAGAACCATCTAAATCCATTCACTATTTTCCACTACCGGATGTTTAACACTTAAAAAGCACGCGATATGTGTGGTTTTCCCCGCCCACCTTTTTACTACGTGGAAGCCCCACATCATATCACGTCCCTCGGTAAAAAATGTTTACCACTTTTGATCCATGAAATAATCCACCATACCACTCTTCCTTCAACCTCTCTTCTTATCCGAAACCACCTCTAATTCCATAGTAGCCCCCTTAGAAGACCGACCTCCAATTGTCACCTCTTGCTCGAAAGCCTCCTCTGACTGCTACAATGTGTATCCCCAGAAGCCCTATTATCCATTCTTGTGCGGTAAACTCTACCCCTACACAATGTAAAAATTTACAAAGTTTCCACAAAAAGAGATTCTGCCATTTCGTTACCTCTTTGAAATACAAAAACCTAGAATATCATTGCCAACATAGAATCAAAACCTCTAGAGTTCGAACTCCGTCCACAGATTTCCCAATTCCCTCAAGTCCATTTTTCATCCCTTTGGAAACAACGTTTTCATTAACTATTGGTTTATTTTTGCAAGTGATCATATAATACCTGGACAAACAATTTTTATACTAGTTAAAAACCTATTTGTTCCATATTGTCAGGAAATGTATTCAAATGGTTTTTCTCAACCGAAGATTCCATACAACAATAAAGCAGAAGAAATCATTTACACATAGGCAATAATTGTTAAAACAATGATAAATTAACTTTTGTCAAAACACAATGTAACTAAGGCCTTATATAAACCACCATGAAGAATGTTTCCTTGTGAATGTGGGATACATTCCATAAAGTAAATATATGTATGTATGTATCTATGTATATATGTATGTATGTAGAATCCCTCTTTTCACCCCTTACTTCACAAAACCCTATTAATATAAAGTATTGGACTTTATAATAATTTCTCCCTTCAAGCCTATACTACCTCTTCCCCTGCAAAGTCAACCAATTGCCCACCCAGCACTAAGAATTAAACCCCCTTCATTTTTATTTGCCTCAAGATTCGTAAAAATAAATGAATGGTTAAAATTCCATATCTTGCACTGAGCTCATCCAACACTACATACTAAAAAAGCATGTGAGATTAGTGGTTTTCCTAGCCCACCTTTTTGCTACGTGGCAGCCCCACATTATATCGCATCATTTGAAAAAATACCACCGATCACTCAAAAGCGTTGTGATAAACCATTCACTATTTTGGTTTTGAATCTTATAAATGTTACAAGAATATACGATGGTTTAATTTCAAGTGAAATACAGAGATATGAGAATGCGGTAATATTTCAGACCTACGGGTGAAACCATACTTGAGGTAAAATTATATATCTACAAGAAATATGAGACTAATGTCATGGAATGAGATTCAAAGGTAAAATGGTTTAACAGCGGCATGTGAAATAAAATTCACTAATGCCATGAATTTATTAGAGGAAATAAAAGGGAAAAATTCACATGAAATTAATGTACACGAGAGCAAAGATAGCATTCATGCAAATGCATTTCACTATAGAAGATTAAAGTGAAATCAATTTACAGGCATGGTGAAATCAGTTTACAAGTGTGTGAAATCAATTTATAGGTGTAAAATCATGTTGCAGGTGAAAGTAAAAGAGTAAAATTAGAATACTCTTCCAACCATACAAATCAACAAATTGTTTTGGAAAACCATCCAAGTATTCTACAAGGGTTAAAGGAATTTACGTACAGATAAAATGAATTTGTAGAATTTTGTAGAATTTTTCTACACATCAACTAGCTGTGATACCATGTAGAATTTTTCTACAAATCAACTAGCTCTGATACCATGTAGAAATTTCACCACTTGTAGATCAAACTGATATATGCAATGTACTAAAGAATAATATTACATCTACTTCTACAACCAATTTAGCAGAAGCTTAATGGAACATGAGAAACATCAATAACAACACATATAACTGATATGGAGCAATAAAACACACTTAACACAGAAGATATAACTAGGGGAAAGCACCAGCCTAAAACCCCATATTTGTATTATCATACAAGTGGAAATATGTCTAGATTACACAAAGCCTTAGCTCGGAAGCTATCCACCTCTCAGTACAATCTCTCCGCTGCTCAAGGATAGTCAAAGGCTTCTCACAAACCTTCTCCTCTACCCTCCAAGCCTCGTATTTCTATCCATAGTTTTTCCTAGCTCCTCCAGCTGCAACCTGTGTGATTCTCACCTCACACACAACACTGACTTGTGAAATAACTGCACAATGCTGAAGGAGATAAATCCTTATCATGGATCAACTTCCTTTATAGGAAAAATATTCATCCAACTGATAGTGCACTATCCCTTCTCTAATATCAACTGTGTCTCTATCTGAACTGACATTCATGAGTTATCCATGAGTGACTACTCAGTTATTTGAAACATGACAGTTACATGCATGCAAGCATTAACTAATTGAACCCTCATTAATTTAACAAACTGTTAAATTAATCTAACTCGACTTGACTAAGTTAAACTAAGTCATCTGATCACACTCAATATAGAACTCATCCTTATCTCCTTTAATAAAGGATAATTCCTCAATTAGTGGAGCAAATCAAGGACACATTCCCCAACCAGTGGAGAAATTATTGCATGTTCTCACAAAGACCTCAAGTTTGACTTTCCTTAACTAATTAAATCATGGAGAATTAATTAATTAATTTTCAAATTGTTGTTAAGACCAAATTCAAATTTTACTTCCTATTTTAGTCCAGGGACTGGCAAAAAATAGGAATCCAACCTCAACTGTTACAAATATAAGTTCTATTTTGGCACTTCCATTTTTCATTCCCTATTGTCTAATCCAACATCGGTACTCAAATTTCTATTTTTAACACTTTTATTTTTAGAAATTTCTTGTTGCCACTTTTCAACACTCCCTCTCGAAAGGAAAGGCTTCTTCTCAAACCTGATCCTATACTTTTAGAATGTTCTGCATCCAACACTTCTACCATGTGTGGTTGCTCTAGCAACTTTCGGAACAAAAAAAACTCCCAACTAACCTCTCTACTGGGCTAGAAACATACATTAATGTTGAAGCTCTACCTGTTGCTGACAAGTGCTCCCTCTCTGACCTCTATGCTACTACAACATCTCCATGCATCTTGCGTCGTTGCACACCTCTTTGTGCTACCTTGCAGTGTGCAACACACTTGTGCCTCTCGCATTGTTGCAGCCTGCATTCTCTGAGTTGTCCTAGGATTCCCAGCACTATAGCTCTCCCTGTTGCTCCATCCGCATCCTTCTCCACCCAATCAGTCAGTTTTTCTACACCTCATCGGGGCTCTCATAGCAAAGTTGAATCAAAGAGGTTGAGTACCTCAAGGATCCTACCCCTCCTCATTGGGACGATCACTCCACATCGACCCACCTCCTACCTGGAGGTATGGATGCATGTGATCCCTCTACCCACCTGGCTCGAAGATTTCCCCCTACTAGAGGTCTCTACATGAGTAGATGTCTCTACTAATTCTCCTCTTATCTTCCTTTGTTGTGGCTACTCCACAACCTCCTGAAGCAACTACACCAATCATGGATCCTCGACAATTGTCTGAGACTTATTCCGACGCTGCATGTTGAGGTAATTTCCTCTCCCTCTGAACCATGAAGTATCTAACCATTGCTTTACTCCTCGAGGCTTTGTATGCATCTTGTACATCAAGTGAATACAGGTTCTTGGCTAGCACACCAATCTATTTCCACTTTCCCGCCGTCATGAAATTTTCTAGAAAATGAGCTGATTTTAAATCAGTGATATCTCCCTCATCCGAACTCTGATTCAACCAATTCTTATTTTTATTTTGGGTATTTTTCTGCAAGGAATCCAAACATCATACTTTTTCTTGATAATTTTGTACAAAAAAATTCATATCTTCTCTGCAAACTCTCATCCCAAAACTCAAAACTTTGAAATCTCCTCTCAGTATATTGTTCTCTCCTTTGATCACCATTGCTTTGATACCATGTAGAATTTTGTATAATTTTTCTGTACATCAGCTAACTTTGAAACCATGTAGAATTTTTCTACAAATCAGCTCGCTCTCATACCATGTATAAATTTCACCACCTGTAGATCAAACTGATATATGTAATGTACTAAAGCATAATACTAGATGTACTTCTACAACCAATTTAGCGGAACCTTACTCGAACATGAGCAACATCAATAAGAACACATATAGCTGATATGGATAAAACAAACACACTTAACAGAGAAGACATAACTAGGGGAAGGCACCAGCCTAGAACCCCATCTCTTTATTATCATACAAGTGGAAACATGTCCGGATTACACAAAGCCTTAGCTCAGAAGCTATCTAGCTCCCATTAAAATCCCTCTGCTACACATAGATGGTTAAAGGCTTATCAGAAACCTTCTGCTCTATCCTCCAAGCCTCGTATTTCTATGCATAGTTTTTCCTGGGTCATCCAGCTGCAACCTATGAGATTCTCACCTCTCACACAACATTGACCTCTGAAATAACTGCATAGACCTGAAGGAGATAAATCCTCATCATGGATGAGCTTCCTTTATAGGAAAAATATTCATCCAACTGATAGTACACTGTCCCTTCTCTGACCTCAACCGGGTCTTTGTCTAAACTAACATGCATGAGTTATCCATGAGTGAGTACTTAGTTATCTGAAACATAGTACTTACATGCATGCAAGCATTAACTAACTGAACTCTCATCAATTTAACAAACTGTTAAATTAATCTAACTGGACATGACTATGTTAAACTAGGTCATCTAATCACACTCAATATAGAACTCATCCTTATCTCCTTTAAGCAAGGATAATTCCTCAATTATTGGAGCAAAATCAAGGACACATTCACCAATCAGTGGAGAAATTATTGCATGTTCTTTCAAAGACCTCAAGTTTGATTTTCATTAACTAGTTAACTCATGGAGAATTAATTAATTAATTTTCAAATTGCTGTTAAGATCAAATTCAAATTTTACTTGCTATTTAAGTCTAGGGACTGACTAAAAATAGGAATCCAACGTGAACTGCTAAAAATAGAAGTTCTATTTTTAACACTTGCATTTTTCATTCCATGTTGCCCAATCCAGCACTGGTACTCAAACTGTAATTTTTATCAATGCTATTGTTAGCACTTCTATTTTTAGCAATTCCTTGTTTCCACTTTTCAACAGAATTTATAGAGGAAGGAGTAACAGAAACAAAACTACACATGGTTTTGTGAGTTCATGGAAAGAGAAAACAAAACCACAGATTTGAAACAAAACATGCTTTTGTAGAAATTTAATTATAAATTTCATTTAAAATATGTTGGAAATATTATTCAAATATATATATTATTAAATATTTTCCAAAATATTTTGTGACCCTAATGAATGAGAAAACAACAGGGTAGTCACAGGACCAGCCATCAATGAAGGAAGTCTCATATTATCAAGTCAGAGGATCAACAAGAAGTTACGTGAATTACCAAGAAAAAGAGAGATATATCTGCATTTGCTAGTTCATCTGCCATCACAACCACAAATTTGGGTCCACAACCTACTTGTTCCCACTTCCAAAGCAACAACATTTGCACAACACATTCCACTAGAACTATTAATCTGTAGCAGTTAGAGCTTTTAGCTCATCTATAGTCTATAAATGTCTTGTTTGTTAGAGATAGTATTTATTGTAAACAATTTGTAAATTTTGTATAAAGACTTCTTCTTTTCAAGTATTAAGTGTTGATTGCTGAACATTTCTATAGTTATATTGATCTGAAAACATGAGGGTTAATTGTAAGCATTTTCAAGTCAACAGACTGGACTGAGTAATAAAGGCATTACATTACAAGATTCATGTGTTAGGACACTTCAGTGAAGTATATTTCATTTTTCAAATTGTTATTTTCCTAAGTATTTCACAAATGTGTGTGTGTTTCCAATTTGAATGAAATAACAGGAATTTTACTTCAGAATTTATTTAAGTACACTTTGTCTCGAATAGTCATTTATTTTAATGTTTTCTTCTCATATCTAGAGTAGGAAATTCTTCATTTCTTCCTAGTTTCGATTGACCTCTTTCATTTCCTTCATTATCCAGTTTGAGTAATCCTTGACTACTCCTTAACCCTGATTGAAAAACCACTTCACCATCTAGCCTAAAATATGTGAAGTTACTTAGCTACCTTTCCCTATGAACACTATGTTTAGAACTTGATTCAGTCTTGTTTTCTTGACATTTGGAATCCATGGCCGAATGGTAAAAAGACATCTATCTATTCATCTAAATTAGTTATTCCACCACCAAACCAAATCATAAACCAATCCAATCAAGCTTAAATAACTAGCCTAAAATCAATTAACTCAGCGAATTTAAATCATTAAGAGAGAGTGCTATTTGAGCATTAGGAAGGCTAGATCCTAATCTCAAAAGTAGGTTTGTGGTTACCTATATTATTTCTTTCATGAAAACCCTAGGGAAATTTTAGGGAGTGATAACACATAGGATGTATTGTAATGCATGGCTAAACAATAGTTTGATATGTTTGTGCTAGCGTTTAATGGTTTAAATGGAGAGAGTGCGTTGACATGTTAATATACGCTACTTGGTTGAGTATATGAGAGATGTTTTATGTTTTTATATTTAGTTTGAGCATAGAAACATGTGGATCCAATATGAAAATGTATGAAATGAGTTCCATGGAGGTTTGAATTCTTGTGCCTTGGTCAAGTTGTGGCTTGCTGATTAGGTAGCAGTGGTTTCCTTCAAGTGAGTTCCCAAGAAACTATTTTGGGGTCAAATCTTGTAGTAAATCATGTCTACAAATCGATTTTGGAGTGGTTCATTTCAAGTAGGTGGGAGTGTGTATCTTATGTGGGATTGGTTCCTTTAGTAGATGGGTGTTTGCATATAGTTGTTGAATTGGGTGTGTCCATCAGGTTATATTCTAGAGCAAGTGGGTGCTCACATATCACAAGTTGGTTCTTTCATACTAGTGGGTTCAAGTACATTATATAAATAAGAGTTTATATATGAAGAGTATGAAGAAAGTGTTTGCTGAATTTTATGTTGGAAGGGTTTCCACCTAATATTTGGTGTTCAATATGTATGTTTTGATAATGGTTTATGTGTTTGCTTCATGGATTATTTTTTCATGTCAATTGATGCACATATGATTTTATTAAGCATGTGTTATATTTTGACATTATGTTGTGTTGATTATTAACAAATTATTCAGTTATAGGTTGTAAACAATTGGTAAAAATATTTAAATATCATCCATATGGTACAATACCAATTCATCCCCCCTCTTAGTATTTTCAAGCACTGAAAAAATGGTATTAGATCCAATAAGTGTAGCTTGACCACTATAAGGCATGTCAGGTAAAAACACAAATTTTGATGGATCACCAAAGTGTGCCTTTTCTCATTGCAACAAGTTATTAGGTATGGAGAGAAAAATTGAAGTTTGAGTTGTTATCCTATGCATATGATGTATGGAATCTAGTATGTGAAGGATATGGTAAATATAACCCTATGAAAAAATGTAGTAATAGTAAGAAAACTGTGTGATCTTCAACAATATTCAAAATGAAATTCTCGAGAAGGTAATGGATTTGAAATATGCAAAGGACATATTGAATAGGTTGTAGGTCATGTATGGCAGACACATCAATATTATAATTTGAGAGATGGAAAAGATGAAAAGTAAGATGGAGAATAAGTGATTCCAAAGGAAATATTCTCACCTAATGAGGTCAATCCCCCCTGTTTTGAAGTCGCCGATCATTATGAGGAGAAATCGAAATACGAAGGTGATCTATGTATGTGTAGTAGGATAAATATGAGGGTAAGGGTGATTATGAAATATTTCTTACTCGTTATTTATAAGGTTATAATGTCATCCATGTAGAGTCAAATATTCAATGTGATGATGAATGCAAGAAAATCATGGTCCTTCAAGATAGAAGTGATTAAGTGATGGTTGTAATAGAAAAACTAACTATTGAAATAATAATAGTCGTGAACAAAGATCAAGAAAAATGATTGCAAATTTCTATGAAAAGTAAAATGAGCTCAAATAAAAATTCATTGGCTTGAATACCTAGTTAGAAGAGGCAACAAAATTGGAGATTTGTTGAGAAGTCAACTAGAATAGAGTGAAGGTCGATGTGAAAATATAGAGTCTAAATATGTCTCAATGAGGAAGGAGATGGAAAATAAAGATAATTAGTTGAAGCTGGAGAAGAGTACCAAGATCTTGGAAAAAATGCTCACCATCAAAAGATCTCCCTTGGTTAAATTTGGTCTTAGATTTCGTAAGAGAAAGTCTAGCTTATAAGAAGGGTGGAAACAATAATGAAGAAACTAGAAATCCTATAGTGGGAAATGGCAGCAATGTGAGGAGCATGAAATGGAGGAAGCAATAGAACCAACAGGCAAAAAATTAACCATGAGGATCACCTATAACGAGAATACCATTCACTTCAAGAGAAGTGTATGGCATCTCTCAGAGGAGTAAAAATAACCACTTCACTCCATTGATGGATGATGTTGAATGTTACATTTTCCATAACTATGGATATGTTGTCACCAGTTGTAGAAGAAAAAAATCTCATATTCTACCAATGGAGTATGCAACAATTTGGGATACAAAAGAGATATTCAACCTTCAGGTATAGAAATTCATTTTATGGTTATTTACTTTTGTGTTGCTTATTTAGCCATAAGATAGTTGATTGTAGATATCATGAATGGAGTAAAAGTGTGTTTAATGTAATGCAAAGACCTGACATGGTTAGTAGAAAATATGATCCTATTAGCTAATATTTCAGTCATGTGAGATGTAGCAGTTGTGACAATCTTGGTCACATGGCTAGGAACTAACTGGTATCTAGTTTATGAAGGAAGATCAGGAAAAAGGAATAGTTCATATAGAGTAGGCTTAGCAGGAAGCTAAAGGAAAATGTGCATACTAGAAATCAACTTACCAAAGTGTGGAAGAAAAAGAACTAGCAAGAATAGAAGTGTCGTATCTCTCTATACATGCTTGAAGAAGATGAAAAAGGGTACATATACAACAAATGTTTTTTTTCATATGTCAGGTGATAATTGTAGATTCTTCTTCCTAAAGATAACTAATGTTGGCCATGTTATTCTTAGAGACAATTCTCTAGCTAAACGTATTGGTAAAATTTAAGGGAAACCATGGGGATAAGAATAACTACAATTGATGCACTCTTTGTTGAAGGTTTGAAACATAATATCTTAAGTATGATTTAAATGGTTGATGGTGGGAATGAAATCATATTCAATTACAAAGGTTCCAATATTTTGAAATAAGGCTCAAAGAGAGCGATGAAAAAATGGAATCAAGGCACTAGGTAATATGTACATGCTGAATGAAAAAGTGAGATTGTTTTAGAGAAAATCCATTTACATTAGAATAAAGGAAGCAAAGACCAAGTTGTAGTATCCTATTAAACTAAATAACAAAAGAGTCAAGCCAACATGGTATTATAGGGATCATATGGCATCAACACAAAAATGTGATGAAGGTCAATTGAAGTAGAAGCATGGTCTAAGAAAAATGCAGTCAATATAAAGTCCACAATATTAGCAAGAAGGCTGGAAGGTGGAGGAGCCAAGGGGGAGCTCTACATGGAGTTGTGGTTTCAAAGGGTGCATATTATCTTTCATTTTTCTTTTGCTTCATATTTGTAACATATGTGTGTGTGTCTATGTATTTGGTAGCCTCGAGTCAAAAGCATTTCTTTTAACCATGTACGTTAGTGCTTCTCATTTGGAAAGTTGATTGAGTAACCCCTATTCTACACATGCATGGGAAAGAGTCATTTATTTTAACCAAGTATGCACCCTTAAGTGTATTGATTAAGCCTTTTACTTTCATTATTCATCATTTAGTCCTTTGTTTAGTAGGTGTAGCGTCTTACATGTTGAAAGGAGGCATGAACAAGAGAAACAACATGGAGAGTTATTTTTAGCCCAAGAACATGTTTAGGGGGAGGATGTTCAACATGAGGGGGGTGGTTGTTGACCTTTTTTTTTTATGCCCATTTCCTATAGGAGTTACAAGTGTTACCAACCATGCTTGCTTGGTTTCTAATGCTTATTTTGTTGATGTGTTGTAGCTGAATATAAATGTCAAGTGCTTCATTACAAAATGTATTATTAGCATGATGATCAAAGTAGAAGAGTGAAATTAGTTTGTCTCACCCTTTTCCCTTGATGTTAAAGGGAGAGAATGAAACCAAATAACAGATGGATAATGAAGGCCAGTTGGAGAGTGAAATAAGTTGGTGATGTGGTTGTGTGTTTCCATCAATGTCAGAGGAGATTGTTGTCATGACAGTGTTGGAATTCATCTCAACAATCGAGTGAACATGTGATAGTAATTTAGGATGTAGCACCACATGGTTTGATGAATGTTTGAGGTGTTGATGTTAATAAAGGTGCTTGACACGATGTTTATATAAGGTTTTGTGCAACAATTGCGGAGCATGGAAAATAATTTAATGCTAAAAACATCTGCTTTGGCTTGTCTCTTCAAGACTGGGTAGATTGCATAATTTTCCTTGTCTTGGTTCATTTAGCACACACAAATATTCTTTGGATTCGCCTTATATTCCCATATAGATGCTTGGACGTGAAGAATTTGTTTTCCTATGCATGCATAAAAAATACTACATGCTACACCAAAGAATTTTCCCATGGAATTTACATGAAATGAAGACATTTGAAAGCATCCCAATTGATTAGTTGATCCAGTCCAAAATGACTAGAAATAATTAAATTGAATTAGTGTATCATTTATTTGGTCTAATTTTTTAACATGGGTAAATGATTTTAAATTTATAATGTTGTGGTTTTAATGGAGGTTGGTTAGGATTCATTTAGAAGCTAATCCATACTATAATGTAGTGTGAATGGTAGAATGTGAGGACCAAGTGCATATTCCTATGTGAGAATGAGCAGATTAGAAGTATGTTGTGTATGGCGTAATCACAACTTTAGCAATGGTGGATTGAGTTTTTTTGGGATCAACCAATGTGTTCAAATGTTGTGCAATTTGGGGCACGAGTGGAATATAAAGTGCAATTGATGAAATGGTTATAGATTGTTGAGAACATAGGCCTTATGTTGAGTATGGTGGTTGTTTACATAAGGGTTGATATATTGCGTCACTATTGATATATTGTTAGATCTAAGACTTTTGTGATCCAAGAATTAAATATTTCAGATTAATCACATTGTTAGGAATTGGTAGACATTTATGGCATGCCTTTCAATCTCAAATGCTTCCCAAGCTTCCTGTGGCAGAAATGACCTATCTTAGCGATATCTTTGTATTATTCAATCCAGACATCGTGCTTCAATTTTTCTACATCCTCAGCTAAGGCCGATGAGTGGTAGATATTGTGTATGATGTCTTATACATGTTCATTGATCCTCTGTTTAATAGATATACCTGTTTCTCCAGTGTAGGGGATACCACAGAAGCAGGGAACAAGGTAGACCCCTTTCGATTCCTTAGGGTCAATAGGGTGTTTAATAGATATAAGATAATTTTTAATGTTATTGAGAGCCTTGAATGAAGAGGATACATTAATCTTATTGATGATATGGATAATCCTATCTGTGGTTCCTTGGATATATGGGAGATGAACATTAGAGATAGGATCGTGTTAGGTCCTTATACTACTAGTGTAACACCTTATTGTTATTAGAGTAACCCCCATATTATATTGTTGTGCCCATGTAGTCCCCATATTATTATTTTTGTGCCCCATAGAGTCCCACTATTGTTATTATTGTGCCCTTACATTATTATTGTTATGTCGACTCTGACTATATTATGACCCCTTAGACTCCTATATATAGAAAGGAGGTCTTGTCATTTGTATCATAAAAGAATTGTTCATTTGTGTAATGTAAAGGAGGTTTCCCCTTGAAGAGGCTGATTTCTAAGGTGTTGATATTCTTTTCTATCTTCTTGTCAGCTGGTTTCATAACATTTGGTATCAGAGCTTTGGATTCTAGGGTTTCACTATTCCAAACAGGTCATTGTGGAATTGTCGCAATAACTATTTCGCTACGAAGTTTCAGAAGGTAATGAAAACCCATTTGGTAAGAAATTAGTTAGAGCCTTAGATCCAAATTTTAGATCTTGTCTTACTATAGTTTCTGAGATATGATCTGAGGAAGTTACAGTTTTTCAAGCTCCATAATTTCATCTCAAAGAGGTCATCATGGAATTTTCACTATAAATTGTTTGCTACAAAGGTTCAGACTCTAAAATTAAAACCCAGTTGAGTCACGATTTGGGTGACACTCAGGTCCAAATTTTAGATCTTGTTTCGCTATATTTTTAAAGATATAGTCCAAGGAATTTATGGTTTTTGCATCAAATTCAAATTTAATAAGAATTTACAGAAAGAGGATGGATTCTAGTTTACTATGTCTTAGCTTTAGGTCCTAAGAATGAAACAAAGGCACGTGACAATTCGTACAATTGTGTTCTACTGAGCTAGTCTATAATCAGGTCATCATGGGAGATTTGACATAACTCTTCCTTGCTAAATCCAATATTGATCAGCCTTATGGGGTCAGAAAGCGAACTAAGAGGGCTACTATAGAATGAAATTCCAGAACTTGGAGATTTGAAATTACATAGTTATAGTCGTTTCAAGATCAAGCTCCTAAACTCAATAAAAGGCGATATGAGGAAGTTTGATGGCAAGGATCCAGTAAATTGGATAGTACAATGGAGCAATACTTTGATTTACATGAGGTGAAACTGTTACAAAAGGTACGTATTGCATCTTCATATTTAGAACTGGACCAATTTTTATGGTATAGAGGTCTTTGCTCTCGTAAACCACTTATCACGTGGTGAATAGTCACGGAAGAAATGATAGCACATTATGAGGATACAAAGAGAAACACCTTCTTTAGCCAATTGATAAATCTCAAACAAAAGTGTTCAATGGCAGAGCACATTGAGTACTTTCATAAATTGAATATACAGGAAAATGATATTCTAGAGAAGTGGAGGATTGATGTCTCCATAGGCACTTTAAAGGATAACATTCAAAATGAGGTTCATCTTTGGGAACATGATTCATCGGAGAAGGCATTCTAGTTGGAAAGAAAAGTGGAAAGAAAAATTATGGAAACAAGGAAGTCTACCCTTCACAACTATAAAGATGTTAGTGTTGTTTCTCCTAGCCTTCCACAACCTACAAGGTTGACACCACAACAATTGGAAGAAAAAAGAGAAAAAGGGTTTTGTTACGATTGTGATAACAAATACATTAAAGGTCATAAGTGTTTAAATAATAAATTAGTTTACATAGATTGTGAAGAGGAGGAAGAAGAGGATCAAGAAACATCAAAAGAAGAGGATATACACCAGGAACCAACCCCAGTGAAAGAAGAAATGAATCCAACCATATCTTGTAAAGCATTCGAAAAAATTACCACTCCTCAAACTCTCAAGATAGGAGGACATATAAAGAAGAAAAAGGTTCAAGAACTGAAAGATCACATCAAGAAAGAAGAAATGAGTCTGACCATATCTTGTAATGCATTGGCCGAAATTACCACACCTCAAACTATCAAGATAAAAGGACATATAAGGCAGAAAAAGGTAATAGTGTTGATTGATTCTGGAAGTACCCATAATTTTATTCATTGTAAGATAGCCAAGGAATTGAATTCCATCCTATATCTAGCACCAGAGTGTCAAGTGATGGTTGCAAGTGGAGGAACTATAAATTTCTATGGAAAGTTCCATAATATCAAGCTATCCTTCGAAGAATATGTATTGAATAGCCCAATACTTTCCATTCCAATGCATGGTTCTGATATTGTACTAGGTGTCCAATGGCTACAATCATTGGGTATAATAGCTTTTAATTTTCAAGAACTTCTCATGAAATTTTATTTGAAGGAAAGGAAGTTTAATTAAGGGGTATCACATGGAAACTGAGAAGGATAATCGACTCTAACAGACTGACAAATCTTCTAAAGAAATAAAAACAAGGTGTAATTGCACAATTATGTTCACTAGAGGTTCCCACATCAAAATCATCTATTTATCCAGATCTCCAAAAAAACTTACACAATTAGTGCAAGGTATTGGAGACTCCCAAAGGCCTCCCACCTATTTGTGATCATGATCATTCTATTCATTTCATTCCAAACATCAAGCCTTACAGATATGCCTATCCCCAAAAGAATGAAATTGAACATATGGTTGCAGAAATGCTCGAGGCTGGTATAATTCAACCTAGTCAAACTTCTTTCTCTGCTCCAGTAGTATTGGTGCGCAAGAAGGATGGGTCATGGTGCATGTTTCTGGGTTATAGAGAGCTCAACAAGCTCACTATTAAAGATAAATTTCCCATTCATGCCATTGATGAAGTATTGGATGAATTGCATGGATTAATTTACTTCACCAAGTTGTATCTTTGTTCAGGATATCATCAAATAAGAATGAAGATTGAAGACATTCTAAAAACAACAATATTGAAGAAAGATGCATTTTCATGGACTCCAGAAGAAGCGAAGGCCTTTCAACATCTTAAAGAGGCAACATGCCAAGCACTGGTCTTAGCTACACCAAACTTAACAAAAACCTTTATTGTGGAATATGATGCATTAGGAAATGGAATTGGTGATGTTTTAACCCAAGAAGAAAGACCCATTTCTTTTGAAAGTCGTCCAATCAAACGAAATTATTTACACAAAGCTATATATGAGAAGGAAATGTTAGCAAGAGTACATGCACTTAAGAAATGTCGACCTTACGTAATGAGAAGATCCCGGATCAAACAATATTGCCAGAACTTGATGAAGAAGGTAAAATCATATTGGAATCTAAAGCAGTCATAGAGACAAGAACCCGACAACTACGAAATCGATCACTTTCAAAATATCTCATCAAGGGGAAGAACTTACCCACTAAAGATTCCACATGGGAGGACAAGAATTTTATATAAAATCATTTATAACTACTCAAGCGTTAAGGAAAACACTTTTTGAAGGAGAGGGACACGTTAGGACACTATATTACTAGTGTAACCCCTTATTGCTATTACTGTAACCCCCTTATTATATTGTTGTGCCCATGTAGTCCACATATTATTATTATTGTGCCCCATAGAAGCCCACTATTGTTATTATTATGCCCTGACATTATTATTGTTATGTCATCTCTGATTATATTATGACCCCTTAGACTCCTATATATAGAAAAGAGGTATTGTCATTTGTATCATCCAATAATTGTTCATTTGTGTAATATAAAGGCAGTTTCCCCCTCAGAGAGGCTAATTTCTAAGGTGTTGATCATGCTTTTCTATATTTTTATGAGCTGATTTCATAATAGATTGTCACAAGAAGATTTAGTTCTAGGCACTTTGCTACCTTGTGAAAGGCCTTTAGGCTTTGATATATGTTATACCCATTATTTCGGAAAACTTCAAGAAGATGGGATTTCTCCTATTGGAGGTGGCTATCATCAGAGATTATTAGTGCATGGGTAGCAAGAGTGCTAAGAACCCTAAATTTCTGAGCTTAAAATGATGAGAACTAGGATGGAGATATTGTTTCATGTCAATCTTTTTCTGAAATACTTGGTGACAAATGAAACCATCATCCATCCTCAAAAGGAGAATGCCAAGAAAGGGAAGGTGACCATCCACCTCAAATTCCTTCCTGAACTTGATGGAGTCAGATAGAGAATTAAGATGCTTGAGAAACATGTTGAGTTTCTCATGACCAAGAGGCCAAATGACAGATGTATCATCAACAAAAAATTTCCATTTTTTAGGACGAAATTGAGCAGTGGCTAAGGCTATGGTCTTAAAATATTCCATAAACAAGTTAGTGACGATAAGGGAAAGAGGGGAGCCCATTGCCACACCACACGTTTTCTCATAAAACTCACCTTGGATGTTGAAGAATGTCGAGCTGAGGTAGAGGCCAACCATCTTGGGAGTGTCTTTGTCAGTGATGTGATTTATGATGTCAATGGCTTCTTGGATGGGCATTTTGGATTATTTATTTATTAATTATTATTAATTATTATTATTTTTATTTTATCCCTACTTTATTTTTATTTTTATTATACAAAATGTTCTATTTTATATTCTTTTATATTTTGTATCAAGTTATTTTTTCTTTTTATCACATTATTAAAAGTTTTAGATTTCCTTTGACTTTGATTGGTTTTAATTTACCTTGTGTTCCTTTTTTATGGATTTAAGTACCCCTCTATTAGACAATTTAAACATGATATTATTATTAAATAATATGAAATTAATGTTATTAATATTTAGTGAATTATATTGGATTAAATATATTTTCGTAATAGCTAGTTTTCTAATATGAATAAGTCAACACATAACAAAAAAGATGTTTTCTACATCAATCTACAATATTGAATTACTATTTTTATTTAACATTTATTCTTAACTAAATATAGATTATTTTTTCTTACCTCTAATCCCTAAATAATTAATTTCTTTACCTACTAACTAATCCACCAACAACTTATTTTTAACGGCTAACTTTGGGCAATGTTGCAACCTTGCTATTTATTCCTTTTGATCAATGGATTTCTCACCTTGTCCTCAGGATGAACCACATTTGTTGGTTCAAAACGTCAACCAAATCCTAGCAATGTGATTAATCCAAAAGACTTAATTCTATATTGATATATTGTTATATTTGTACTACAAATGTGTTTAAGTATAGAGAAGGTGTATCATTGTTGCAGAGAGTTTACATGCTACTGTAACTTCCACGTTTTATGATGATCTTTGTATTTCCATTTTACTGCTATCAATTTTCCTTTGTGTTATTTTATGTATTACTATTTCTGATTATAATCATGTATAGTTGAGTGTAAGTGATTATGTAATGTTGTTTACATTGTATTGTGAGGATATTGATGTAGAAGAAGTATTTTCATGTATGACTAAGAGAGATATTGATATTATGCTACTAGGGTTTGATGGTATCATTGGATGCAATGTTTTTACATTCTTATATGGATGTGTTGGTTTAGTAGTAAAGATATGTTTGATGGTTTTGTATAGAGTTGAGCATAGATAGATGTGCATCTAGTATGAAAATGTATGAAACAAGGTCCATGGAGGTTTCAAGGCAAGTGCCTTCAAGGAAAGTGGTCACATGCTAATTAGGGAGTAGCGACATACTTCATATTGGTGCTTGAGAAACTATTTCGGGGTTAGTGGCTCCAACATATTGTGCCTGCAAAGCCATTTCAAAGTGGGTTCTTTCATGCAAGCGTGTTCCTACAACATATTGGGGGTTGGTGCCACTAGTCAATGGGTTTTGGAATATAGTTGAGGAAGTGGGTGCTTCAATCAATTTTTGGCTTGGAGAGAGTGGGTGCACACATATCACAAGTCAATACTTTCATCCTAGTAGGTGCAAGTATATGTTGAAACGAGGAATTTATTTAAGAAGAAAAAGACAAGTGTTCAGAGGTTTTTTTCCTAGAAGGATTTCCACATAATATATATTTTCCATGTGTTGATGATGGTTTATGTGTTGCTCTCATCTTTTATTTTTTCATGGGTATTATTGCTCTTATGCATTGATTATGTATGTGTTATTTGCTAATATTAGGTTGAGCTAATGGTTAATTAATGATTTAGTTATATATTATAAATAATTGCTAAGAACATTTAATGATGATCCATATCTCACAATACTAATTTAACCATCCTCCGTGCCCCCCAAGTATGGTCAAGCTCCCAAAATTTGTCTTCCATCTTAACAAATATGTCCCCACATATTTAATTCACCATGGAAATTGAGTCCAAAAATTCCCTTCCTTTAGTTGATGTCCTTATTACTTTATTTCATGATGGCTCTCTTACCCATCAAGTTTAGATAGAAAATACCTACACAAACCACTATTTTCTTGCCCGTTCCCACCACCGCCCTTCCCAAAGATTAGCTATCCTAAAACGTCTCATCTAGTAAGCTTTTAAAATATCTATTCTCTAGTTCCTATCCAAAGAGAAACCAACCTAGTCCAATCAATAAAATCCAATGGCTAAAACTCCTCCAAGATTAAAAATTCCTTTCAAGCCACCTCTAACTCTAAGGAAAACCATTCTTATTCCTATATTCCCTCAAGCTTGGTCTCTATCCCATACATAAAATGGACCACATATCACATTTCCAAGAGTTTGGCCAAAAGAGACATTAATTGTTTCTTTAAGCCTCATAGAACTCTTTAGAAGATTTTTAGGTTAGTCAAAAACAAGTTTGATCCCATTATTTATTGAAGAGTCTACCATATTCCTTTTTCTTAGAAAAACTTTTATAGTGGTCATACTGGTGTCCCCCTCAAAGAATATCTTATGGAGAACATTGTTGATACCAACTATCATTTGTTATCAATTTCTTGCATCATGGAGCACTCCTTTAATTCCAAGAATCTCATTTTTTTATCAATCTAAAATATTAGCTAATGTTCCTTTATGTAACCCTTAAATCATTTAGGAAGCTCTCAAAATATTGTGTCACCATAATACCTTCAATATAGAGGATGACTATAGGCTAAGACACTCTTAGAAGTGGGTCATCCATCAACTCACTCATTTAATTCTTTCCACTATTTGGGCCTCTGAACCTTTTGTTGGGGTTTGAATTTGATCATCAAAAGCCTTACATATTTAACTTACAAGCTTATTGTAATTTTGAATAATTTTGATTTATATATTTATAATGTAATATATATTATATATATATATATATATATATATATATATTATATATATAATAGAATTTCTACCTTTCTTATTCCCAATATTTTTTAATGTTCCATAATTTCTTAATTATTGCACTTAATGTTTTACTTTTATATGCAGACCTTTTACGTATGACCCTTTATCACTTTAACAATTATATGTTGTTTTCTATTTAGTGAGTCTTCAACACTTATTTAAAAATCATTAATCATTTCTGGTACTTGATGATGGGTGGAGTGTCCACTCAAAATGTGACCTAGGTTAAAGTTGCTACACATTTTTCTTCCAAAAAGTCCTTAACACTATAGGAGTACTTGTCCTAGGAGGGGTGCCTACCTATCTAGATGATATACTAGAAGAAAAAATATGATACTATCCAATTAATTATTACACACATCAATGATAAATTCCATAGGAGACTACACAATCCTTGAGATTAGTAGGAATCAAATTAGAAATCAACCACCTAATACAAAATATCTTCCCTTTTTTTTCATATTAAATTTCCTTCGCTCCTTCTCCAGAGTGGTGTGCTGCATTTCCATGTGAATGGGTAAAATGGTTGTAAATATTTAAAATTTATTCCAATGACTCTATAAAATAATTAAAATAACATAAAAATAATAGATTTGTTGGTTATTCTCATGTGAATGCATAAAATTAATGAAAATAAATTGGGATAAGTGGTTCCTTAACTGAAAGTTGGTTTTAATGTATAAATCCTAGAATAACATGGAATATTTTGCTCATTCATTCAATATTATCCATGTGATCTCCTTTTGTTTCATAACAAGAAATATAGGTGAGGATTTCGTATATTTGGAAAGATTTTACAACTATTGCAATGCATTAATTATGGTATTACCTGCCCCCCGCCCACACACTAAGCATAGATGTTTTCTACCATCAGATCATGTGACATTTTGACATTTGGTGAGATATTACTAGTCTGAAATTACCAATTAAATCACACTATTACATGAAACTCAATAGTAAGTGCCGCATCTCTTTATATATGTACTTTTTGTAATTGAAACAAATATAACAGAGCATGGGACTCATGTTCTAGCTAGAGTTTCTTCAATTCTTAGATTCCTACAATATGTTTTATATTCATTATTGTGGATGATGTATATTTTTAAGGGAGGTTCATGGACATTGAGTTTCGGCTACATGAACACAAAAATATAGGTAGAACAACCCGAAGGGATCTACCCATCTTGCAACCAAGCAGGGCCTGAGCCTAAAGCTGTCGAGGAGATTTGACCCTGTGACCTCCTAATAGGAAAGGTACTTAACAATCGAAACTCAACCAACTGAGCTATCCCTTGGGGTTTTATCGATGATGTATTTATTTTATTCTTCTCTTCTTTTAATATTTTAGTTATTTTAATGAATTAGAGAAATAGTTTAGTATTAATTAATTTTGGATCTAGGGAAAGAAATTGTGTCATCTAATACTTTAGATTTTAAGATCTATATGGATGAACTATTAAGTGGAATGTCCATGTTAGTTTACAAATCAAACAAACCAATCAATTTGTGAGAACAAGAATCAAAAGGAATATGGTTCACTATGTAAATTTGGATGTCAAAATGAGCCTCAAAATGAAAAAATGTGCAAAACAATCAACATTAGAAAAACCAATAGGATTGAAGATGATGATGTCATCCCTAGGGGTAAAAGGTTTTGGTGGGAAAAGAAGCAAGATAGCTTTTTCCATGATATCTTTTTACTTATCTCCTTATATATTTAATTAAATTTCAAGTGTATTCACCCCTTGGATGCAAAATTCAATTTATCATCAAATGAGCATCGACTCTACATATCTTTGAGTAGTTTCACATTGATGAAAATCGGAAAATTATAATGAGTGCCTGCTTTGCACACTATTAAGTAAACCTATAAGGAGATAAGTTGAAAATATAATAAATATAGTATCCTTATTTGTTTTCCTCTAAAATTTAATCTCATTTTTTATTAATTTTACTATTATTTTACTGATTTCCTTAGGAGACTCATTTTAGACCTGAAAATTCCCTAATGTTCTATTCCATAAATGCAAAGATAATAAAGAAAATTTGAAGAGCATGATAATTCATTCATTGAAAACTATCCTGTTTCCCTAGGCTTATAGGCCATTCTCAGCTATATGTTCTAATAACATTATGTTCCTGTTAGGTAACTTACTTTAAAAAGTAGGAAATCCTATAGGAGGTTCTTGTTATAGAGGTATAGATCATATTTATCTCTTGATTATCAAAACTAAAGAAATATCACCATCGATACTATGCACTTCAAGATGAAAATGTTACCCAGATGAAGATCCTTAGTGACTACAATATATCCTTAAAAAAAATTACACCCATTGTTATATAAAATAACCCGTAAAACCTACATCATCAAGTCTTATTATTTGTAGTAGGTTTAATTATAGAGTAAGAATATGTAAAAATCATGTAATTCACTTTACTCCATCATTAAGGAATCCAATCAAGAATCTACCACATCAAAATATTTTGAGGAAATTCATCAAGAAGGTACACCATCCAACCATAATATATCAAACACTTAAAACCAATTTCAAAAAGGAAGTCATATGGAAGGAATCTTCAAAGTATATTAAACATCCACTCTAGTATACATAAGTTTTAAAAATTGTATGAAATGCATCTCAATCCACATGATATTGTGAATCGTTTTTACACTAATTACTAGAATCCTTCTTCTTCTCTTCTTCTTCTCCACCTCATTCCCCTTTAAAATTACCTTCCAATACTTCCAACGTTTTTCCTTGGAATTTCTAGGAGACTTACATTTCCAATAGGATTTAGATCTACCATTTTCTCTCCTCTCACATTTCTCCTTTGATCTTCAATGGAAAAATGCTTATTGGTGGACTTATAATCCTTTCACCTTACCTTCTCTAAATTAAAGAAACCGGGGCTGGATCAGGAACAAATACTTATAGATTTCATCTAATGGACATTGCTAAGTTGTTATTAAACCAGCTCACAAAATAGAAGAAAGTATAGATGAAAGCCTTCAAAATAAGCCTCTTTGAGTGGGAAACCTCCTTTACATTACACAAATGAACAATTCTTGGATGATACAAATGACAAGACCTCCTGTCTATATATAGGAGACTAAGGGGTCATAATATCATCAAAGCCGATATAACAATGATAATGTAAGGGCACAACAATCACAATAGTGGGCTTCCATGGGACACAATAATGAAAATATGGGTATTACATGGGCATAAAAATATAATAAGGGAGTTTCCTAATAACAATGAGTTACACTAGTAGTATAGGGACCTAACATGCCCCTCTCCTTCAAAAAGTGTTGTCCTCAACGCTTGAATAGTTCTTTATGCTTTTGTATAAAATTCTTGTCCTCCCATGTGGAATCTTCAACAAGTAAGTTCTTCCACTTGATGAGATGCTCTGAAATTGATCGATTTCATAGCTGTCGGGTTCTTGTTTCTATGAAAGCTCCAAGTTCCAATATGATTTTTCCTTCCTTGTCAAGTTCTGGCAATATTGTTTGAACTAGGAACTTCTGCAAATTTTGAATGAGTGGCCACACTTCTTCATCTTTCTTCCATTCATCTGTTGCTTCATTTATCCAATATGGTTGGATAATAGAAATATCACAAAACAATGCTTCCACATCCTCATCCTTTCTTGAGAGTGCATTGGCCACCACATTTTGCTTCCCTTTTTTGTAGATGATTTCAAAGTCATAACCCAACATCTTTGTGACCCACTTTTGTTGCTCTTCAGAGGATAATCTTTGTTTCTAAAAAGTATTTAAGGCTATCATGATCCGTTTTTACCTTGAATTGTCTTCCCATTAGATAGGGTCGCCATTTCTTAAGTTCATGGAGTATTTCCAACATTTCCTTCTCATAAATAGCTT